>JAPZEA010000015.1:9918587-9929796 GCA_029783685.1 Heniochus monoceros | reverse complement strand
ACACACACAGAAAGAGAGAGAGAAAGAGAGAGAGAGAGAGTCTGTAAGAAGGCAATAATCTTCCTACCACACCGCTAACAGCACTGTGAGAAGAGGCACAGCTAATGCTAACATGCTAACATGCTGCTATAGAGTAAATATATAGGATTTGAATGTCATTAGCTTGGCATGTATTTGGTCAAAAGCCAAAGAACTGGACAAATGAATTTTTTGACCTGATGATGGAGCCAGCTCAAAAGTTCAGGATCACCAAAGTTCTTTAAAATTAACGCAGAGGGGACGTGAATGTCTGCACAACCCTGCTAAAGTTATTAGTTTGGAACAAAGTGGTGGACATAGCAACACTTATTTTTGGCTGTAACCCTTTTATATTTGTCTTTGGTTATATTATTTGAAGTAACACTTGAAGACAGCTAAACTAAATGAACTGAAACTAAATGCAACTTGCACAGTGTTTATTTTTAAGCTTTCACAACCTCCTTGTCTGCCAGCTGGAGACAGCCGATTTACCAGAGCGAGCTGACAAACAAGATGCCACATCTCGTCTTTTTCTGCATCAGTTTTTCTAACTTTTCCAACATGAAGTGACCATTCCACCCAAGTGTTTTCTGCAATCCTTTCTGAATGGCACACTGTTGAACAGATTAAGAGACAGAAGTGAGGCAGGGAAATAGAAGACAGACTGTCGGCTCTCCAAGTCAAGAGGAAGATTGATGTTTTCCAGGTAACCACACACAAGTCCTTCGAGCTGTCTTTAGACATTGCCTCAGCCCAGCAGCTTTACAATAATCGCTGTGTCTCATGCTACAGGGCTCAGCTAATATGTGGGCTCACTGATCGAGTTGTTCCTTTGTAGTGTCTGCCATTTAGATCTGCAGCAGCTTGGCTTACTGCTGGATTTAAGTGAGCGCCAGGGGAGTCCATCTCACCACAGTTGTTGGACTCCAAATCCATGCCAAAATGATTCTTGCACGAAGCTTGTGAGCCATAGCAGCCATTTGGCCCTTTGACATTGTGTGACTGTGGATTCCCGAAAAATGAAAAGCTGATGAGATGCACGTCATGCCAAGTGGCATTCTGCTCAGTGGGACCGTGCAAGGACTCGATGTTATGAGAAAGCTCACGAAGCAGAAGCACAGCAACAGAAAAAAAAAAAAATCTCCACTGAATTTTTGGTTACAGTGTATGCAAAGTATTTTTAAGATAATTGATTATTATTACAAGAAATATATCTTCCTCTGACCTTCTCTGTCCACGTGGCTGCTGCTCTTTCTGCTTCTGTTTTTCAGTGCAAGACATTATTTGTGAATAAGCCCTCTTAAGGTCTTTCTCTAAGGGCACATTAAACAGACCCATAACCTCTGAAATAACAACTTCACATTAAACCTGAGATTCTGAGGGATTTACTTGGCTTATTTTGAACTACGAAATTTCCATTAGGTGCTGTTAAAGGTAGCAGGTACAAACTGAATAGCTCAGATTCTTTGCCTTCACATTGTGACTGTCTCTGTGTCTCTGTTGATCCTCCACAGTCTGTCTGTGAGCGGCTTAATGGTCACAAAATGGTGGGCCTCTTCATCTCAGCATCTATAAAATTACATCTAAACAGTGCATTAAGGAATCTGAGATGTGACCAGACAGTACCATAAATCCATGGCGACATTTAAGTTGCATGCACATGTTTTTTCCTTAAGTGGAATAACAGATTAAGTAGATTTGAAGCACTTTTTGAGCAAGGAGCCAAACTCCAACAAATGTACAACCAGTTCAATTCTGTCTTTTTATGTGTTATATCTCCAGATGCTTTGCACCACATGCAGGATGAGTTTTTTTTTGTGTTTGTTTAATTTGGCAGCAGAATTCGTGTTTTTATTATGGCTTGTGCACACGGTTTTGCCTTTTGTCACTTGCTGCTCTCATGCAGGTGCATGCATGCTCAGTTTGTTGTTTTCACTTGTTTGCTACTCTGTTTTTAGCTCCATCTGGTGAACAACTGAATAACTGCTGCTCATCTTCATCATAGTGATAAACAAGCTGTGCATACCCACATCCATGTAACAGCTGAGTCAAAAATCTTCATTACATAATCATATAGTGATATTATATAATAGTTATATATGGTTTATACACTATTAACCACTAGGTCAGTCAATAACTTCATTTTCCCACACTAAATGAAAATGCAGTTGACGTTCACGTCTGTTGTCTAGTTGCACCACCTCAATAAAGACGACTAGTCACTTAAAGCCATGAATGGGTCTTTTCAGAGGTGAAGTCAATTGAAAGTTGCTGCAGACGGAGCCTGAGGGGGGGAGGGAGAGGGAGGAATCAACTTTGCTTATCGCTCCCACCCTTCCCCCATTTAGGGTCCCGACCTCCAGCAGCTCCTCTTGCATGATGTGCATCAAGCAGAGGGGATGGCATAGAGAGAAGCACCGGAAGTGTGACTGCGCCTTCAAAATAAAAGCATGCAAGGATGCAGTCTTGCAGAACCAAGTATCAAACTTGTTGATAAAAGTGTCACAATATATAATTAAGATCACAAGTATATAATCAGTATTATAACACATTCCCAAGCCTCTAATGTTTGAGGTGTATGCAAGTTAGGTTGTCAAATGTGAAAAGTGTTGAATTTGTTGGACTTTTGCTAAAGAAAATAGTCACAGCAAATAGTTTGTCCTTTGTTTACATTATCGTTTAAGAACAAGAGATGTTTGAGCCATGTTTTCAAGCATTAGCATGAGCGTTGACATCAGTCACGACATTTGAAAAATCTAATTTTACAGTGCACAACTGCAGAAATGGGTCTTAAATGTCAGTAATTACCAAGCAAACTTGTCATCCAATTTGTGATTTTTTTCAAAACTTATTTTACCTATCCCTGTTTCTGAGCTGAAATTCCCCAATTACACGTTCATTCTAGAAAGGAAATATAAATATAGTAATATTTTATAATATAGAAAGTATCAAACCCACCAGAAATAAAATGAGAATAAATGCACAGGCATAATAGCAATAAAAATCTGATGTGAGCAGCTATTATGTTTTATTACATGGTTTCACACACTGTTAACTTGTTACACTGTATGTAAATTATTACATAGTGTTGTGATCTTGTGGCATAGCATGCTATAGACAGAAAACAGGAACTCAGTTTGTGTGTGATATTACATAGTCTTCCCAGTCTGGTTGGTCAAGATATTAGCTCATTCTGCCAGATCAAACAGACAAATAACATGTAAATAAAACTAACTGCATTCTTATTTCCACAGCTTGAGCAGTAAGGAATGTAGGCACAGAATTGCAGTGCTTAAACATGACCGCCAGAGGGCGTAAGTTCAGCGCCTGATATGAGTTTTATTTTCTAAACGTTGACCGGAAGTGCGTTACCATCGCGTCTGTCTTCGCAGTTATTATTAAACGACAGTTTCTGTGTCATGACTTTAGCTCCGAATTGCGTTTTAAAACTCCATAATGCGGCGTTACATTCGTGCACTAATGTTGTGCACAGTGTTTGCCGTCTTTTCGGGCTTGTATGTTTACAATAAGCTGCGTTACTCGGACGTGCCGGTCGGGGGAAACGGACCGAAGAGGGTTTTCATCCCACCGAGAGTCCACGAAGGCAGGCGAGGGGCAGCGGACAAAACTGGGCCCCGAAGCCCGCACTGGTATAACAGGTAGGACTGGGTTTTCAGGTCTTTGCCGCTTTAACGGGGTTCAAGGAGCGTAAACATTACATTTCATGCGATAATTGTGTAGAAATGTACGCGGTGGCATACTTGTGATGTATCGGAATGTGACGCTAACCGACTGAACGGCTCAATGCAGAAAAGGTAAGGATACACTTCACAGAGCTAGCTAACATTCATCTTTCTGTGGTTGAGGACAAGTGACGCGAGACTTGGACAGGTGTGGAGCCTCACGTGCAGCCCTCCTGGTGGTTCCCAGCATAGTTGGTACATCACTATAGTTGCAGATACATTGTCATACAAAGAAGGGATGTATTCGTATATAGTGTAAGCAGATGTTTAATGTTGTAAGTCCAGCTTTGTTTGTTTTCACACCTCACTGTTTATGTCTCTGCCAGCTCTGAGTGTTTGAGGAGAAGGGCGGATTGGAGGAGTAGCTGATAAAGTTGAAAAGGAAGAGACAGCAGTTTCCTTATGCTTTCCAGTCCTTTACAGAGGTCACTGACCAGTCATGGCTGTGGGCTGGGTCCAGTGAGTCAAAATACAATCCATAGGGTGTACTACTACATAATAAACTTGTTATCCGGTTCCAGGCATCTCAAAAGTTAACAACAAAGAGTTTACTATGTCATAAGACAAAAGGAAAGCAGCCATTTCTCACTTGTATGAGACGCTTGAAACAGAGAATGATTGGTATTTTTACTCATAAATGGACTTGACTTAAGCTCTAGTTGGTCCAGGAGAACCAAGGACTCATTTGTCACATACTTTATTCATATTTCTCAACATCCTCTGGTGTCATAACATTGATGGATTTCTGCAACATTTAAAAAAAAAAAAGAGAGACTAAAGTGGAGTGTGTGTAGGGTTGGGCTGATGGCATGAAGGCCATCATCCATTGAAGGTACCTCTACTGTTGTAACATCATGATTTAATAACTCTTATAAGTGGACATCGTCGTCTGCCAATTTGGTAGACATCACCCAACCCTAGTGTGTATTTGCTATTAAGAGAGTAAAGTCACACTCACACCATGTGCCCTTTGGCATCCAGAGTCTTAACAAATGCTAAAAAGAAAGAATGGCCGTCACCTTATACGCTTATTTTACTCAACACTCAGAGTGCCTTGGAATTTTGTTAAATCTCTCCACACTTCCTGCGTCGTCTTAATTTATTATGACATCTGTCTGACTCTCCATCCTCTCTCTCAGGTACATCATGCGTCAGCAGGGCCAGGTGGAGGCGGGCGGTGGCGGCCTTCAGAGCAGACCTGAACCTCCCATGCAACTGGCTGTGGTGGCCTGTGGGGAGAGGCTGGAGGAGACTCTCACCATGATCAAGTCTGCTGTGCTTTTCAGCATCAAGCACCTCTACCTGCACATCTTTGCTGAAGATCAGCTACACGCTGGCTTCATGGAAGCTGTGAGTTGGAAATATTTGGAAAATTAAAGTCTGAAAACTGACCTGAAAATTTCTTTCTGTTGACTGTGAATGACCTCAAGATTGTGTGTTGACCACATCTTGTTCTATATATCCCTACTAGCAACTTTATGTATTATCTGTCTTCCAGTTGGAGTCATGGCCTGGTTTTATTCGCTCCAAATTCAACTACACAGTCTATTCCATCAGCTTCCCCAGTGAGAACGCAGCCGAGTGGAAGAAACTCTTCAAACCCTGCGCCTCTCAGAGGCTCTTCTTACCTGTGAGTGTCTTACAGAGAGAAGACGTTTCAGAGTTCTTTTAAAAAGACAAAACATCACCCAAGTTCAGAAATCAGGTCTGGAAAACTTGGAGCACTGAACTGGAAAGCATGGTCGAATCTTCCAATAAGACTGGGGTTGCTAGCTGTAAAATAATAATTGTAATAATTGAGTGTATTTTGCCTTTATAGATTTAAGAGCACTATATTGAAATATGATGTTTCCAAATCATTCCAAATCTTCAAATTTTGCCTTACAGGATATATTCCATTCTGCTACCTGGAGGAAAATCTCCTTTGTCAGGCCACTGTAGAACACACCGGCAGCACGCACCAATCAAAACACAGAAGAACATCCACATTACTGATATTCTTAGTGACATCTGTCTTTGTGCGTCTGTGCAGCTCATCCTAAAGGACGTCGACTCGATTGTGTACGTCGACTCAGACATCCTCTTCCTGCAGCCCGTAGACCGCCTGTGGGCGTTCCTGTCCCACTTTAATTCCTCCCAGCTGGCCGCTATGGCCCCGGAGCACGAGGAGCCCCGGATCGCCTGGTACAACCGCTTTGCCCGCCACCCCTTCTACGGCAGGACGGGCATCAACTCAGGGGTCATGCTCATGAACATGACAAGAATGAGAAGCATGTTATTTAAGGTAAGGCTGGTTTGGTTTACTGTAGTGGCGTACTACTTTTATTGGCCACAAGATGTCCTCCTTCTGCTGCAGTTGTTGTGCACTAAGGTCTGTGGAGGGATTCAGTTTGGTCTTGTTGCAGAGTGAAGCTCCCAACACAATATCCTGAGACAGTAAAGGCATCTTTTTGACTGTTGTGTATACATGTCTGTGTTGACAGAATGACATGACGTCTGTGGGGCTGCGCTGGGAGGAGCTGCTAATGCCTCTACTTCAGAAATACAAACTCAACATAACCTGGGGAGACCAGGACCTCCTCAATATCATTTTCCACCAAAACCCTGGTAAGGCTAGACGAACTGAACAGGGATTAATACTTACTGTCTGTCCAAATGGACATTTTTTGTTTGAGTCTGAGTGTTTGTGCTTGTCCATTCCCAGAGTGCTTGCTGGAGTTCCCGTGCCAGTGGAATTATCGTCCAGATCACTGTATCTATGGCAGTAATTGTGCATCAGCAGAAGAAGATGGCATCTACATACTGCATGGAAACCGAGGGGTTTACCACGACCACAAACAACCGGCCTTCAGGGCTGTTTACGAGGCCATACGAAAGGTGGGCATGCATGTTTGTGTTCGTGTTTGCAAGATGCTTGAATGCAGTTGTCCATATTTAGGCTGTGTGGATTCAGTTACAGTGTCTATTCCAGGCCTCTTTATATGTTGGTCCAAACATGGATTTGATACGGTGGGATTTATGCACTGTTCAGAAAAATCATCAGTAAAAGACAGAACTCTTCACATAAAAGAGGAAAAAAGACAATAAAACCGACTTTATTACAACTGAACTCCATCAGCAAACTACCAAGATTTATCTGCTTTAATGTTATCAAATGTTGCCCCCAGTGTATAAAATTAACCGCACTTCCATTCATCTTTAATTAGCTTTTTTATTGTTCATTTTAGCCATCTTGTGAAAAAGGTCTTTAAGATGCCCTTGCATTTCTGGGTGTGTTTGGTGATCTGTTTCACTTCTAATGATTGAAGACCAAATGTAGATAACGATACATCATATCAAGATGTGTGAAGTTCGTCTACAATTAAATTTAATAACCAAAAAAAAAAAAAAAATCATGTTTCAGTGTCTGCCTGAGGCTTAGAAAACTCTTTGTTTTAACAACTCACAGACATGATACAGGCCAATATTTATGGTAGAAGAGGAGCAATGATGTCCTCATGTTGCAGTACGTATTGAGTGGAGGAAGTAGCTCAATCTCTTCTGACTGGAAACACTTGCTTTCTTGTTATGATCACAGGTTTTATTGCATTACAGTTTTATTTTCATCTGCACATACTGAATGTGGAACGGCAGGCAAAGTCGCAGAAATGTATTATTGAGAAATAAAGTCTCTTGGGTACATTTAAGTTAAAAAAGCCTGCTGAGCTTTTCTAAAGTGTTGTAGGTGTAATTTATTGCGACGTCTAATGGAAAGAGCCCTTTTATAACCCCAGTGACACACCTGCTCTCCTCCACTGCCCTGTTTTTTGCCCTCCCAGATGAGATTTTGGATTGGTGCTGACCCTGAACACAGTATGTGTTAGCGACACCAGATTGTCCGCACTGGAAAACACAAATCGCCGCCATTTTCAGAAGGTTGCAGTGAAAGCTAATTTCCCCCGTGAGGATGTTTATGGGTTGTTTACCAGCACTGTAATGATATTGACGACACAAGTGGCATTTACTTAATGAAGCCATCAACATTTGGAGTCTCATTGCTTTCCTATTAACAGAGCATTGAATATAGATCAGAGCGATTGGTGATCCATACCTTATCCATGGCCTGCAGTTAAAGCCGCAGCTTTACAGGACAGGATCAATGACACATGTACCTGCGCTGTGTGTACTGCTACAAGTAAGCAGAAACCCCCACACAAGGGCCCACAGCATGCATGAACACAGCTTTTCCAATAGTCTATGAAGGTATTGATACAATCATAGATATGTGATTAAGTCTAGTTTGCTGGGAGGATGGAGGACTATGGATTGATCCTCGGTGTGTTTAATCTCACTGGACAGACAATTTCATTCGTTTCTTGCTTGTTCATGTGCAGCAGAACCTCAGGCTCTCTGTGTCGTGTTACGGAGTGAATAACTAACAGGACAATATTGCATTAGCAGCTCAGTAAAAGTGCAAGTGTTCACAAAAGTGGCACAGGAAAGTGGACTAAATGCACTTTTACTTGATTTTGAAAGAATCCCATCCCTAACCTGGTTTATATGCTGTGACTGTAACAAAACATCTGATAGGTTTCAGCTCTTCTTCAGATAATATGCAGGTTTATGTGAGGACAACACAAACTTCCACAGGAGGCAGCCAGAAAGGAAGACAAAACTAAAGAGGCCAACAGAGGCAAGCAAATCTGAAAGGGTCATACAGGGAGGCAGTTTCCAGAAAGCTCAGGCAACAGAGACAATCTGGCAAATGGGTAAGTGCTGGTTGGAGAGCTCATGATATACTGGAGCTGATGACCAATACGGAGCAGGTGTGTAATCTGGTGGCTGGTCAGGTGAGGGGAAACACAGAGGACAGGTGAGGAATGGCAGGGTCAGAAATTGGCCTTTTACACCTGTGCTTTCAGAATGCAATCAGTGCAGAAGCGGTTAACTAGTGGGAGCAAGGATTACTATCGTTGCTCAAGATGCAGAATTTAGCTTTGAAGCAGGAAATATATCTGCATATCAGTTCCACTGTTGACTCTATGGCAGCAATTATGATTCTTTTCATTGTTGATCAGTCTGTCGATGATTTTCTCGATTCATCGATTAGTTGTTTTGTCCATAAAATGTCAGCAACACAAAATAATCACACAAGAAGCTGGAATCAGAGAATTTGACTTTATTTCTTAAAAAAATTACTCAAAGCGATTAATCGGTTGTCAAAATAGTTGGTGATTAATTTTATAGGTGACAACTAATCAATTAATATTTGCTGTTCGAGTTGACTCTTTTAAGTGGTCAGGACCCAAAATGCCCAATCAGTGCAAACACTGAACATGTCCTACTCATCACTGAAAAGCCAATATCAGCAAATAGAGGATATAGTCATGACCACAGCAAGACAAAAGCTGTTAAACACGTCATTCATGTTGGGCTACAATGTGCTATGTCCGACCAACAGTCCAAAACCTGAAACACATTCACGTTACAGTGATATAAAATAGAGAAAAGCAGCAAATCCTAACATTTGAGAGGCTGGGACCAGTGAATGATAAGAATTTTTGCTTGAAAAATGACTTTAATGAGTAATCGATTATCACAATTGTTGTTTTTAAATTTTCTGTTGCTCAGTTTATAGATTAACCAACTGTTTTAGCCCGATATCTATTGTTAGTGTCACAACACGTCATTAATTCTGCCTTTAAAAGTGTGTTTTTCTTTCAGAGCAGTTAGTATTCTTAATAAACTGGACACAGTTGTGTGTAAATCAGTGTCCATGCCCTCTGTCCTCACACAAAGAAATGGGAATTCAAACAGCAGTGCTCCTCCCTGTCTGTCTGCCCGTCTGCGTCTCAAACAGACCACAGCGGTCTGTCCGTCATTAAGCATCTCCTCCCTCCCTCCGCTGCGAGAAGCCGAGCCCAGGAAGCAGCAGTTAAATTTTACAGCCGATGGTACATTTAGAGTGGGAGTCTGCACACCAACAGTGCCCCATCAGCCACACAAAATCAATACGCCAACTGTAAATGCAACTTTATGACCGGCGGGTGTGTGCGTGTGTGCGCTCATAAAAACGCCATTCTCTTTGTGACCAAATATGAGGGACCCAACCGCAAGCAAATGAGCTGGCATAAAAAATGGTAATTCCCCTTTGATTTCCTCAGAGCGTTGTAAAGGCTCCTTCATTATTGGGAAGACATGAAATTTCTTCTGTAATCCCTGCTTATCACTGGACGGTAAGCCCATAGCATAAAACTGACTCCAACAACGTGGACTCCTTTATGTTTTGCCCGGCTGACCGATCAGATTAGATTTCAGAGTCCCATCTGAGTCCAGCATGCCTTGCGGATTTACTTTTTAATTTATCCGGGGAGAGATATCTTCCAAGCACAAATGCTGCCCAAAGCACCACTTTGCTCACTTACTGAGGGAATCTGATCAATTTCGCTGGAACAGTAGGGGGTTGAGAGCCGTCCTCAGGGGAGTTTTGACAGTAGTTTGGGAATTTCAGCTGTTCATTTGAAGTTTCCGAGCCCACTCCTCCAACCTTCAAACAACCGCCACCCCCGTCTTTCAGCTCGCTGACGAAACGGGGAGAGAGAAAAGATACAAAGCATCTTACTCGGCAACATCATGGATACACAAAAGTCTCCTTCATACCTTACGTCTGCCTTGATATTCACGACATAAAGTGTGTAATCAGCACTTTAAATGCACATTCCAACAGTAACTGACCAATGAATTTGTTTTGTCTCTCCAGTACTCGTTTGGTGCCGACCCGGTGGCTTCTTTGCTGGATCCTTTAGAGAAGGAGCTGTTGAACACGACACACACTTATTGTGGTAAAACCCATCCGCTGTTCACCAAGAAACTGGCGCACAGCCTGGCAAACATCAACAGGAAGGCCTCACATGGACGGTGACAAAAATGAATCACGCTGATGGGACAGAGGCCAAAAGGAGAGAGACTGTGCCGTTAGCCTGACTTTTACAAGCTGGGTCAGAAAACAAAGAGCAGTACTAGTTGTGACCGGCCATACAAACTTCTTGTGCTTGAGCAAGAAACTGTGCATCTTATTTCTAATCTTGCACCCCATTTACACCTGGTTTTAAAGTGGGATCTGTATCCGGATATGTTACCTGGATGATTAACGATCCGATCTTGCCTTTGCGTTCACACCAGGTGTTTTTAATGCACTCTTGTTATCCTCATTGAGATTACACGAGAATGAGATGAGAAATTTGAGGTGGCACCAAATCAGCCCCAAACTCCCGTGAAAATTACAGAATTTTCTGAGTTTTTGAGTTGGGGAAAACTTTATAACCTTTGTGAAATGCTTTCTATGACAAAATCCTAATTATTTGTCCCCTCTTGTAAATTCGGCAAATGAAATACATGAAGTTATTCCTCACTGTGTGTCAGGGACCAAGCAGTAAGACAATGAGGAGAACAGGAGGTTATTGAAAAAG
>JAPZEA010000015.1:9609706-9624573 GCA_029783685.1 Heniochus monoceros | reverse complement strand
AACACCAAAATGTCTAAACCTAAAAAAAAGGCTGACCTGGAGTGAAGACAGTTTTGTTGAGATTGCTAAAAAAACACCAGACTTTTCAAGCAACTAGTGTTAAACCCCTGATGAAAATGCTGTTTCATAAGATTTTTCAACCAAATGAGAAGAAAATAAAACACTGAATATTAAGTTCTGCATTTTGGGTGACCAAAAACAGAAAAAACGAAAACACAGAGCATATCTGCCATTAGCAGAAACTTCGGTTTAAAAAACATCAGATCTGTCTTCCAATGAAACCAGTATCAGCTGAACCCCAGAAGTCTCTAAGAGCTCAAAGGGACTGCCAACTTTTAGTCTGCTGTGATTTAACTAAGGCTCTGCTTCCATCTGCTGGAAATCAATACCAGAGGATGTCGTGTGGCTGCTGTGGCTCTGGCTGATGCTCCGACATGTTCTACTGCTCCCTGAGGACAGTGACGCTGACAGCCTCCCTCACTGTCTTACTCTCTCCCTCTCACACGCACATACACACACATACACACACACACAAACCACAAGCTTTTACTCAGATGCATACACAAATAGATACGAAGCAGCATAATTAAAGAAGTCGACCACACCCAGCAAGAGTCTGACAAATGTGCATGTGCATGAGGAGGCCGGGTTTAACGCAACCAAACCAGCAAAAGATTTCCATCATGATGAGGTTAAAAATTTCAATCAGAGCGGTGACATCAGTAAGATGTTTTAGTCCAAACAATCAGAAAGTTATTGAGAAGTTTTACTCGTACATAAGTTCTGTCAGAAAGCCTTCTAGCAAGGCACTTCACCCCCAGTGGAGGCTGTCCGGGCAGCAGTGGAGGCCTGTGGTTGTACTGGGCTGCTGCCAGGCACACAGTGTTCCCCAGTGCTTCACAAACAATAAATATGTAACAAATAAAAGCCAATGAGAGCGCCAGCCATGGACAGAGTACAGAGTTACATAACAGGAAAAAAAGCATGTTAATAAAAGGAGAATAAACTGATTATAAACCATAGAAGCCTGTTCATGAACATCCTTTTGAAGAAGTCACAGGAAAACAACTAATAAGCAGGATTTTTTTTTTCACATACATTGTGTTTGTCTGAGATCATCTGTGCTCAAATGTTCATCCTCTGTTTGGCCAAAACGTATGTGTGTTTTGGTTTTTTGATGTACTTGGGGTGTAAACCTGAGGATGTGAAGGTATCATATTTTCCTTTCCAATTAAACCACAGAGAACCAAACTCCAACTCCACAGCTCTTCTGAGCCTTTTAGCTTCTTTTGGCTTTGTTTTTTACAGGACATTTACTGCATGAGTCAGTCTCAGCGCTCTCATCGGCCCCTTTTCCAGCAGCCACAGGCAGCGATTTTCATCAGAACAGCAGCTCAGATAAACCCTCTGTCCACAACCTGCCCTGCACCAAAAGACAGACACAGTTAGCAACCAGCTGGTGAGCATAGCCAAGCATCTAGGAGCTAAAAAGCCAGACATTCCTCTCAGGATTTGGTGGAGACCAAACCAGAGCTAAAAGGACTAAAAGGCAGACACAAGCTCCTGTCCACTTCAATGGGAAGATCATGTAGCTCATTGCCTGCTGAACGTACAGATAGGCAGCTGTTTGCTAAAAACTGGTACAAAAGTAGCAAATACGATGTTGGTAGCAGCTTTTTTCAAATTAAATGATTAATCATGTGATAATTCATCATCATAATTTCAATCTCTCTATTCAGCATCAATTAGCATATCTGATGGTTTATCAGACACTACAATGTAATTATGAACAAATAAAGGCTATTTTTGTGTGTGTTGATTGAGTTGTGTGTGAGACAGTTGTAATCAGAGAATATATGCCTTCATAAGAAAAGTTATATTAATTGAAATATTGTACATTAATAAACACTTAAAATGACCTTAAATCTGAGTACTAAAACAACACTTACACAGTTTATTATTATATATATATATATGTTTATAGAGGGTCTATAAATGATAACTAGGGGGGTTAAAGTAAAGTGCTACCAAACAATCATGGAAAAAAGCAAGAAGAAAACGAACAAGCTCCAGTGCTGAACATTCAGAGAACATCCTACATTTTCTGTCTGCTCCTCCTACACCTGTGAAAGTCGGACAAAGCTTAGCCAGAAGACGGCACATCAGGATGATTGACAGGTGACACAACCTGACCGACTGAGTGGGAGGACAGAGGTACAAACAACACGTTTCATGGATCCTCAAGAAGAAATTTGGCATACGGTCGCTTTCTAAACACGGAATTGATGTCAATTATTCAGTCCATTTTTTTTCTCTATGGCCCAAAATCAGGCCTTTAACTGAAACCTCAGGTTGACTAGATCCCCTCCTATCTGAGGATCTCTGATTGGACGGCAGCTCACAGGAGGTTCACAGATCTGAGATGCTGACAGCAAGACAGACAAAGCCAGAAACATCACCTGGGGGCTGACTTCTATTTTTAAGCCCAATTAGACTTGTAAAATATGTCATGCGGCTCCTGATTTTTAGAATCCAATGGCCAGAGTGAGGATGATGTGGGCAGAGAAAAGGCTGTCCTCCTGCTCTCCCTATTGTCTCAGTTTGACAGCTCTTAACAAGAGCAGACAGTTGAGGTCAAGCCTCTGCACTGCTTCATGTCGCTGTGAAGACAGAACACTGTAATGACGCCTAATGGGATCAGATTATAGTCAGGGAAGCATCTATTATGTCTCTTAAAATGCAGCAATCTATTCCCATTGCAGACGCGTCATATTGTGATACAGGAGTCTGATTATTGACTGAAGAAGCAAACTGAATGTTGCGCTCCTGCTTTTACCAGCTCTATGTGGTGTTACTCTGTTGGAAAATGTTTACCAGTAAATCAAAGCCCAGTCAGAAATTCTTGACCTAATGTCAGAGCTGATGCTGACCTTAATGAATGGATCGACCACACATGACCAGCACATTAAATACAGCTTCTTGATCCATGTTATTACTAAATTCACAGTTTCTTCTAGCCATAAACAGTGTTTGGGTCATTTCAGTTGACTCAGTTTGACGCATATTATTGTCTTATTTATCCCAACAACTTCCAAACAGTGAAACAGCTGTTACACAGAGTTTAAATTGTCTTGATTGAATCAACAGAGACAAATTGGTAAATCCAATCTCAGGTCCCCAATTATGTAATTTGGAAGAATGTGAATACAAATATGGATGCACTGGCATTTTTGTCCCTCTCCCGGACAGATTAGTGAATTTGCTAAACTGTCTTAATTACGGAGTAAGTAGTTTAAAAGTGATCACCATTTTTCCCCCCACAATGAGCTTCACACATGCTAGAGGGGGATAAATTGGGCTCTTTCAGTGTGTGTGTGTGTGTGTGTGTTTGGGCTGATGCACGGAAACTCCAGATTGTGGCTGACCCCGCCACTGAACTCCCTCAAAACAACTGACTGTGTGTATCCTGACTGGACCTTTTGTGGCGCGTTGGGTTCGTTGTCTTTCAGTTCCTAAATTAGTGTGCGTTGCTAATCAATCCGTTCCCCTCTGTGATTTATTCCTTTGACAGAACACGACACAAGAGTGATGGCCAAAGAGAGGCAGAAAAAAGACAACCATAATTTGAGTAAGTGTCTCCCGCTGCCTTTCAGCCCCCTCATCGGGAACTTGCTAGCCTTTAGCACAGCAGCTGATGACGCCCTAATCATAATGTACTCTTTTTTTTTTGTTCTTTCTTAGTTGAAAGAAGAAGAAGATACAACATCAACTACAGGATTAAAGAGCTGGGGACACTCATACCAAAGTCGAATGATCCGTAAGTTGCAAAATCTAAATGTATTTATTGAAACAATGCCCCCGCCTCGCTTCACTTTATGTCGCTGAAACGGCTCCAGGACCTTGTCTGGCTCGGGAGCGTATTAAATTCGAAGCACAAAGACACTCTAAACGTTGTTCATTGAATTCAAATGAGTACTCACATTTCAGTCATATTTCAAGGGTGCACTTGAACTTCCATTGTAGTCTACGCTCCAAGAGCTGTACATCCTCTCGCTGGGTCCCAGCAGTTCAGCTCAAAGCATGAATGATGAGGAAGGGGTCAAATGCAAAGAAGCAGGCCACACCATTTGAATCAAAGTTTGAAGCACAATTGGAACATAGAGATGGAGCATGGCGCTGAATTGAAATCCGCCGGCCATGTTTCGCCATTGAACTTTGCTTCAAATTTAAATGTGTGGGGTTAGAGTTGTCGTCGTGCCATTAACACGGGATAAAAGAGATTATTAGCGCCGATCGGACCAACGTCTCACTCGTGTGGAAAAGGACAATTTTACCGCAGCTCCCCTTTCCTTTTTAAAAAAGCAATAATATCTGCAAAAGAATGACTTGCACTCTAGCACCCCGAGTCCAACGCTCCATTTTTCCCCCCTGTACTCCTACTTAGCTCATTTTCCCCTCACCTATTTTTACTCGAGGATTAATTTTACCGAACAAGGAGGTGCGAGAATGGACTTTCCACATAGCTACTTAACTATTCTATTAAAATTTCCATTCAGTGTCCCCATGTAATGTCCAAGGATGAATAATTGCCCCATGTAAATCACCATTTCTTATTCATATCATAAAAGGGGGGAAAAACCTCTGTGTTAAAACTTTCACCCCCCCCAGTTTTTTTTTTTTTTTTTTTTTTATTGCGGAGGATATCTGCCGACATCAGGGGGTTCTGTGTAAAAGGTTATCTTTAACACTTCTCCTTTCTGCAGCGACATGCGCTGGAACAAAGGCACCATCCTGAAGGCCTCGGTGGAGTACATAAGGTGGCTGCAGAAGGAGCAGCAGCACGCTCGGGAGCTGGAGAGCCGTCAGAAGAAGCTGGAGCAAGCCAACAGGAGACTGCTGCTCAGGATCCAGGTAATAAAATGGGTTGAGTGTGTTTTTGTGGTACACACAGTGATAAAACACTCAGAAATCAGAGTAATACTAGGAGATATTTATCATAGCTTCTTACTATTGCAGTATCCTCTTTGCTGCTGTAGCACTGCAAATTTCCCATCGTGGGATTAATGAATTATTTTATCTTAGAAAAAGAGACAAAAGTAGAATTGAGGAGTTTCTCAACTCATAAATCGTTATCTGTTAAGAAAAGCTAAAATATTATGATTGTAATGTTGTTTATTCTGTGAAAAAAACAGTATTGTTTCACATTTTAACACTTCATATTAGATTAAATGACTTACATTGGATATTATTTGCAGGACACAGTTACAGTTTCTGAACTAGTGAGTGTTTAAGCTCAGTAATAAACTGTTAGACTTGGCTATGAGATACTTAAAATGCAGTGAACACAGAACCAGTGCTCCTCCTAATAAATGTTAGTTTACAATCAACTCACTAATGTCCCACTAATGTTCTTGCACTTCAGGTAAACTTATTTAAAGGCTTCTAACAGGCCTGTTTCATTATGCCAAATATCACTTTGTTGAAGACAGAGGGCTCGCTCAATCATCCCGAGGTGCTTTTACACCTTTGCTAATTTCCACCTCCAAAGCTTTACGACCCTGCAACGTAAACCAATCTCCACATCCAAAGTTTTACAAACCCAAAACCTGAGCTCGACCCCCCCCCCCGACTCCTCCCCTACTGTTATTTACATGAAGTCCTTCCACTTCCCCCCATCGACTATCTGATGAATGAAGACAATCACTGCAGCTCTTTCAGTGCAGGTCAGAAATAGAATATGAGCACCAGCTGAAGATATACTTAATGACGCACGCATGCAATGATGGGAAGAAGACAAAATCTGTACCCATCTTCAAAGTCGACACAACTATCCAGGAAACACTGACCACCACTGATGACAAAAGGACAGTTACCAAAGGTCAAACATGGCTTTGTGATGATTAGTGCTGATCATATACTGTGGTAAGAGTGTGTGTGGGAGAAGTGTGTGTGTCAACACCCAAATTCTCCAACTGTAGCTTACTTCAATTTGACCTCAGTATGTGGAGGAGATGTGGAGAAGGTGTGGTGGTGACTGATCCTCTGCTCATATTTAAGGGAATTACCTCTTTTCAGCATTCGCACACTTTTAGGTATTTATTCAGGCGTTATCTGGACTAACATGCAATGGGTGTGGACGTGCTTTTCCCAATAACACTTCAGAAATAGATCTTCAACTCATAGTGTTTTTTTTTCCTTTGTTCTCCAGGAGCTTGAGATCCAGGCACGAGCACATGGTCTCCCAAACATGGCTACAGCTTTGGGGTCAGTTGAGCTATCCTCCCATCTCCTCAAACAGCAACAACAGCAGCAGCAGCAGCAGTCGTCTCCCCAGGCCCAGCAACATCAGCAGCCTCCCCTCTACCAGGAGGACCCCAACAGCGACTACCTCCAGAGGATAGTGGTGACCGGCGTGCCATCCGTTCCCACTGCCAGCGGCCCGCAGGATCACATCCCCGGCGCCGACGGCTGCACCACATTCTCCGACCCGCTGTCCCACTTCACAGACTTCTTCAGCGCCACGCTCAAGGAGGAGCACCGGCTGGACGAGATCCTGATGGACGACCCGCTCTCGCCCTTCGGCACCGACCCGCTCCTCTCGGCGGGCTCGCCCGGAGCTGCGTCCAAGGACAGCAGCCGCAGGAGCAGCTTCAGCTCTGCCGAGGGCGACGACCTATAAGGGTGCCCACACTTATCTCCCCTCGTGACAACACGTTTGTAATGCCCAGTGGTAAAAGGCGTACACAGAGCCTTTAAAAGACTGAATGGCTCCGGGCCTGAAGTAATGGCCACAGCTAACACACCTGCAGTGCCCCTCGAAGTGCCACCTGTATTAAAGTATATAAAGTGTGTAGTTCTTGTTGATCAGGTGGGTGTGAGAGCCTGACTGGCTCAAAAAACTTGCAATCTCCAAACCCAGCAGGACCAGGAACAGCTCATGGACCTCCTGCTCCTCCGCCTGCTCTTTTTAACTATAGACAGTCAAAATGTTTCTCTGCCTCCCGGACAGAGCAGAAACAGACTCGCAAGAAAAAGGGAGACATTTATCAGCCTTCAAGTACATAATGTCAATGTTTTTTTTTTTTTGTGGGTAAACACTGTGGTAGCTGTACACTGTAACATATGCAAAATAATCACTGAAAACCTGTCAAAAAGGTCCTTTTCTTCATGAAAATACTACTGCTTCACAAAAGGATTTCTAATGGCTGCAGTCAGGATTGTGATGTGCCTTATTCGAACTCCCAGTTTCGTCTTAAAAAAAGATATGAACATGTAACTGATGTACTCACCGCATTGCCTAACCTGTCTTTGGTCTCGTCTGCGTCTTTTAAGTGTTATTGTTAAATAAGTGTTTATGTATTTATATATGTTTTAATCCATGTAGTCATAAAAAAAAGATATATATTATTATCTAACATGTTACCTTTTTTATTCTTAGTAGGGGTGGGAAAAATATAATAAACCCCCGTTTTTTTGATATACCTGATTTTGGCTTCTTGTTGTCATCTCATAGAAAACATTTGCTTCACGTCTGCATTCAAACACCCTCAAAAAATAACTTTAACTACAGTTCTGTTCCAAAATGCTACATAAACTTCCCGAAAGGAGCAGTGTGTAAGATTTCAGGGGATCTATTGGCAGAATATGCCAGAAATATAATGATAAGAAGTATAATATTCATAAGTATGTTTTCATTAGTGTATAATCACCTGAAAATAAGAATCATTGTGTTTTTATTCCCTTAGAATGAGCTCTTTATATCTACAGAGGGAGTGGGTCCTCTTCCACAGGGTCTGCCGTGTTGCACCGCCATGTTTCTACAGTAGCCCAGAAAGGACAAACTAAACACTGGACTCGAAAGAGGGCCTTTTGCATTTTCCGTGAGTTTCATGCGAAACTTTCGTGCTTTCACACTTGGAGAGGGAGGGTGAGGCGAGGGGTATTCAGGCAGCTGCAATCTGCAACCTCACCACTAGATGCCACTAAATCCTACACACTGCTCCTTTAAAAATGAGACTTTCAGTTAAAGACCTCTGTATGTTACCCGCTATCTTTAACAAAATATCACACTTGATCAGAATTTAGTTTGGTAATCGAGTAAAAATTGCTCTGCTCTGTACACATCAGCTCAACACATCAGGGCCACAATGACAGACAAACGAAACAAAGTAGTGGTAAAATGAGTGCAAAACGCTCTTGCTGGACGACCACAGGGCTGAAAGAGTGAACAAAGCCTGAAAAGTTCCACGAGGGAAGGTGAAGGGCCGGCTTACAAGGTGGCTGATTGGCAATGAGTGGCAGAAAGGAGGAGAGAGGAGGGAAATTGGATAATAAAGACAAGTAGAGGAGGAGTAATAATTCTGATGAGCCTACTGTGAGCTGATGAGCCCTTGAGGATGAATAATGGCGAGGGATAAGGAGTCGGTATGAGAGCTGTTAGCCGAGCTCAGAAAGTTTCCTTTGAGGTAAGCAAGGATGAGGAGATGTGTCCTTTCATGCTGTTAGAATATGATCGTGAACTGTGTCATTTATAAAGTTTGCTGAGGAAAGTTTGTTTGGAACACAGTCATCGAGAAGTTTGACCTCATTATGGGCACAAACTTACTGTTTTCTATAGTTGTATCATTCAAAAATCATTTACATGTCGTTTTCTAATCTTGAAGTCATGCATTAATAATACAGCAAACAGACCAGTCTAAAAAAAACACACCAATACTTCCCAAATGGATCTCTCATCAAAGCCTCCCTGAATTAATGTTTCAGAGTGTTATTGGCGTGTTTCTATGTAATGAAATCGAAACGTCCCTCGCTCGCATCTCCTCTTTGGCCGCAAACAAGACTGAGCCAATCAATCATTACGCAGCACAGTCACTCCAACTACAAAGCGGTGAGTGATGTTTACGGGTAATTGGCCAAAGCAGTTATGGAAGGTAAATATAGATTTTCACTATGCTAAAAAAACATGAAGAGTATCTAAGAAAAAGTCAGCATGACTGAAATTTCAAAAGGCTCAATTTACATTTTGATTTTCAATGATTTTTTTTCTCCTTTCTCGTCTGACCAAACTTGGGAAAAATGCACAAATCTAATTAGTGTAGCGCAGGAATTGATGAAAGCCAAAGTCGGGGGTAGAATAATACAAATGAATACCCTTTACCTTAATGAGAGTATTGACAGAACATAAAAAAAGAAAAAAATAATACAGATACACATTGAAATAAGGCTCTTTTAAGGCTACCTCAAGAGACAAAGAATTCTAGGCAGGAAAAGAAAGTCAGATTAAACTTCCTAATTAATTCATTTCTCTCCATATCAAAGGCTATCATGGACAAAGTTCAAGGCCAGTTATGCGCGGGCTTCAAAAGGAAATGTGGTCGGATGAGGCAATGGTGACATCAGAACAAGCGACTTTTTATTTGGAATATCACAGTTCATCAACCCCACCGTTTGGAAACTCGCAAGGAACCGAAAGTGTCTACGGCGGGCCGAGGAAACGGCGCAGGCGTCCGATAGCGCTGCCATGTTAGAGACATTAGCCGCACATGTCGAGAGGGGAGCATGGATTTGAACATGTAAAACTAATTTGAGAAAAGTTTGTGATCCCGCACACCTCCTCATCGCTCCCTCGCTTCCTCCTCCTAATCTCCGTCATAAGAAACAGATTTCGAGCTGGTTGCGATATCTGCCAAAAGCTGCACACCTTGTAAAATAATCTTTCCGTTCCTGTTTTTTTTTTTGTGTGTGTTACTACTGCATGCACTGCAAAGTGGCCTCCCTCAAAGAATTACCTCACTGTGGGGATGAAAGGGCTGCTGCTGTGTCGTGTTTCCAACAGCAGGTGGCAGCAGTGGGCTGCATTCTGTAATCACACTGTGCAGCATGTTAATAAAAAGAAACCACGGCAGGAGTGTGGTACAACAGAGCACATTTGTAGTGAATTATTTTAAGAAGGCAATAAAGTAAAATGCCTTTTAGCATATAAACATAGTTGGTTAACAGTACTTTCACATATGGAATAAGGTCTTGGCAGTATATGCTTAAGTCCATGGTACTACCTATACTTCCCAGTATAAACTGACAAATCTAAAGAAGGCAAGTGATGTCGTGAACCTCACAGCAGAGTCGTTCTGTCACCAAAACAACATTGTCAGACCTCCTGCCACCCACCAACACTGACACCACCACTGAGCAGGAGAAGCTGTCACCTGTGCAGATGCCACAGCTGCCAGCGTGCTACAATGCACTCACCTGTCGAGCCTGCCATTGGCAACTCTTAATCACCTCCCGCTGAGGAGACTCACTTTGGAGCATGGCACACACACGCGCGCACACACACACACACGAGCGCCTGCACAGGCCCGCACACACTCGCGCTCACAAACAAGCCTAATCAAATGTGCTTGTGTGCAAACACAAAATGTGCACACGCAAGCACAAACACACACAGATATGCATACTCCGCACACACGCGCAGGTGTGTATTTCATTGCACCCTCGTTGCCACACATACGAGGAAGCTAGGGGGGAAAAAAATAACCACCTAAAAGCCCTCATCAGGATCTGGACTGTGACAAGACTTGTGCACAAATTAGGTGAAATTTGAGTGGGAATAACAATATGACAGCCGGCAGAGAGGCACCAAACATCAAGTGTCATATCTATTTTCAGCCATGACTCAGAGCTGTGTGACAAACAATACCATGCTGCTTCTCAATCAGTCAGCCCGTCGACTGGAAATGTGGCAAACTAGGCCCCGGATGAGTTTTTCCCTTCAGGAAAAATAAGAAATGATCTGAGATTAAGGTCAAAGTTAAGGGCAAAAATTAGAAAACTTAGCCAAAATTCGAGCATTACGTTTAACGTTGTCTCTCCAGTGCGCTGTAGCAATTCATCCCATGAGTCTTTAGGGCATTAGCCTTCATGCTGCTTTTATTAAGGACCACACCCTGACCAGCGCTCTGCAAACTCCCACGTCACTATACTAGCAAGGCCCCGCATGCATTAACGATGGAACGCAAGAGAGATGAAAAAAAAAAAAAAAAATTGGCCGGGCCTTCTCGAGATGCTATAAAATTAATGCGATTTCCAGAGTTTTTATGAATCGAGCCAGATGCCAAATACATAACTTCAAACAAATTGACTTCCAATTATTGGTGCGGCGCACCACTTCCAGATGTGCAACAGATGGGGCCAGGGCGACCAAAGGTGTCTCAACCCGCGCTTTGTGTTATTCTGCAGTAAAACGGCAGTACAGTTGTATGTGTTTTAAATCACCCTGGGCTGTGGGCTGGAGGTGAAGGGAAGGACAAGGGGGATAGCGGAGGAAAAATGAAAGCACATCATTAGGAAAATGTAAATCTACACAGCACCAGACAGTGGAGCCTTCAACATGATCATACAGTTAAATCAAGATCTCAGTAACAGTTACAACAAAAACTCAACATTCTAACTTTCCTGAAGGGAGGATTTATTGCAGCACTGTCATATTAGACGCATTAGTTTTACCTTGGAGTATGTAAACATTTATGAATGGACTTTAAATAAATGTATCTACATAGATGGAAACATAGGACACAAATGTCTTCTGCAGTTAGTGCACAACACAAACTGTGTTCTGCTCAAAAGCAATGACAAGGCAACAACACGCTTCACTTACTGGTTGAACCTTTGGAAAAATTGCTCTGCGCAGTCAGCGGCATGTCTTGGCTAGCATGGGATGTCTTGCTAGGATCTTTGAGACTGAGCAGGTTCATGTTATCCAAACAGGCTTCTGCATTAAAAGCAGCCTGTGCAGAAGGAGTAGTGTTGTTTTGACGCATAGTGTTGTTATGAATGGATGACAGGGGATGAGACAAAGTGGCTGAAGTCTTAAACTTGCTGGAGGGCCCAGCCTGTCCTGACAGCTGGGTTGTATTTTCTGTAGCCTTTCCATTGGACTTCCCTGTAGCTCTGGTTGAGTCCACATTGCTGTTTAACGTAGCTGCATGTTTAGTCGGCTTTGCGTTAATGTTTCGGGTTTTTAGACGAGTGTTGCATACATTGTTATCAGGTTGGACAGTGCGAGTGCCAGTCCTTGATTGTGAAGCAGTTAGGGGCTGTTGATTTTCAGTGGCCACTCTTGAGCTCTTTGACTGCGACAGGTTGAAAGGTATATGCCGGGTGCCTGGCTTTTTATTCCTAGCTTTGCCCTGTAGAAAAATGATAAAGTATTAAGAACATAGACTCATCTGATTAAATTAAAAAGATTTAAATCTACATGATGGGAAGGAGGCACTTACAGCCAGAGGTTTCTCCTCCCACCTACAATGAGACTGACTGAAGTCGGAGGGAGTCTGAAGACGAAGGGACTTTGCGAGCACCGGAAGCCGACTCACACCTGGTCGCACAGGAGCCTTCCTACCCACGTCTGAGTTTCCTGGATGCTTGTTCTCCATATCCTGCTTGAGAAGCTGAGGCTCAGAGAGGAGTTTGGTAGGCTTGGACTGCGCTGGCATTTTGTTGTGTTCATTCTTCATTCTGTGTTGAAGAAAAAAAACAGTCAGTTACAAAATGATATGTGCAAATAGAGTGCAGCATTGTTTGTTTTTTGACACTAGTGCCAATAAAAGGGTTTTGGTTCCATTGCCAAAACATTTTTTGCTTCCTTATTTTTAGACATGTAAACATGTTTCTCTTGTTTTTATCTAATAAAATAAGCTAAAGTTCTCAAATGCTAAATGTTGTCTAAACACAAGCAAGAACAGGTACAAGTTTCAATTTAATCAGGAACTATATGATCAAAGAATAAGTGAGCAAGATTACAAACATGACAGGACATTTGGTACTTGACAATTTCTGATAAGTGGTTCAATATCCAGCTCTAAAGGCAGGAGAAAACAAAGTGAAAAAGCAATGTGTTTAATAATTCATAAACTGGCTTACCTCAGAAAGTCACTGTGGATTTTGTTCTGACTTTGCTGACGAAGGACTGGAGAGGAGTCCATGATGATAGCAAGGCGTGAAGAACAACTGGAGGAGCAACATATGGCAAACGTAAATGAAATCTGAGAAACTGTATGCAAAGATGGACAAAATATATAAACCATGCATCAACAGAAACAAAGACATAAAACTTCAGTTCTTTCCAAAGCTTTAACAATTCACAATTTAACAGGTCCAAAGTTAATTTAGCTCGGAAGCAACCAGATGCAGTCAAATGCCACCATCAATGGGACAGTGAAAAAACTTGTCAGGCATTAAACAACTACACTGTTTTGCCTGATCGACACAGCACAAACTTGATAGTAGCTAAGCCTGCGCATAGTACAAACCAACATGTTGAGTAGTCAACATTAAAAAGAGAAGCAACACTAGATTAGCTTTGACCCGAACAGGCGACTAAAAACAAGTCCTTTCTCCGTACCATATGCTACATACGCAGAGCCGTTATTACATACTTTCAAAGTAGAAAAGGGCCTCTGTTAATTCCTTCTGTCCGTCCAATGAAATATTTCTCATACAATTAATCCCCCAAATGTTTTGTTTTTCCAGGCGTTTTGTGCTGATTTAAAGATCCCTTGTTCAGTCCTTTCGCCCCTCTGTGGGAGAGCCAACTTCCTGGACTCGCAGCAGTTTGTAAAAAGCGCGCTTCGCCATTGGTCGCAACAGGAAGCCATACGAACCAATGACTACGCGCACTTTGGTCACGATATTAACATTGACCAATGAAAGACGGACTTTTACAAACAGCTCCATGGTAACGACGCGAAAGTTGCTTTACCACGTGATCCTTTTTTGCCGCGGCCTCCCCCCATCTGCGAATAGAAGGACATAATATTTTGTTGTCCACCAGAGCGAAAAATTGTCTTTAGTTCAGCAAAAGATAAAACCAGCACAAGAATATTTAGCATTAAACAAGAAACACATAGACTTTAACATACACTACAATACACATATATTAGTCAAAAATAAAAAATAAAATACTTAAAAACAATCTGAGCCACATATCTTTCTTCAGTATGCCATGTTCTGATGTTTAATGCTTTGTTTTTTGGCTTTAAATTCTGATTGATTCTATTCTATCAGACTCATATATATCATAATACTAAATAGATTAAGAATTAGATTCATAATAACAGTAATCACCATCATCATCATCATCATCACCATCATCATCATCTTTACTTGTGAGCTATGGGGACGCTTTTAAGCATTATTTAGCCGCTAGAATTTGTTATTATTTCTTGTATAGCGTTATTTTTAATGCCTTCCTCATTTCTAGCCATACAGTATGAAGAGACGGAGATCTAGCAAGTATATATCAAACTTTCATGCTGCTGCATGGAGCTAAGGATGTATTCATGGAACTGGATACAACGTCCCCCAAATAATAAATAAATCACCCCCAAATGGCCTCTAGAGGGCGATGTTTGTCATGGCACCTTTGAGGCTAGCAGGAGTAGACTGATATTCATATTTCATAGCCATTTAATGAATGTTCCCACCCTGTTAGGCTAATTACTGGATTATTTATTTGAATCGCTCTGGACGAAATGTGAGATGTGGCTGTCGATTCATATGTCTGGAACCAAGCTAAAGTAGGCTGGCAGGTACTCTTGCAGTTTGTTTATTTCGTGAAACAGTGACTCAAACAACATAGTTAGGACTGTTAGCTAAGTTAAGTGACAGCTATATGAGAAGTATTTACATACCCGAGCTAAAGCTAACTGCTAATTTCATTATAAGCATACGTGACCGTTTGCTAACGCTAGACTAAACATTATTTCAAGAAACATTAAAGCAAAGAGACAAAAGTATCACATTTTCAAATAATAGTGTAAGGCTAGTAATTAAATAACCTAGTTTCCACATTAACTTAGCTAACAGTA
>JAPZEA010000015.1:9479461-9491624 GCA_029783685.1 Heniochus monoceros | reverse complement strand
GGATACAGTTGATTTGAGCTGTATTTTGAGTGCTGATGTTACAGGACTGCATGTTGCTGTGATTTCATTTACTGTCAGCACATCTGCATTCAGCTTGATCCCCCTCATTTCTAAAATGGAGAACAAACACTACTGACTGAGCAAAAGCTGCCAATAGGTAGGTTGCCATCCAAATGTAACACAAATTTTAACCAAATTTCCAGACAATCTGCAAAATAAAATGCAAATTAATGCGCATCCCCATCCACTCCATTATGTGGATGTAAAGAGTTGGATCCTGAAGATAAACAGTTGGTGGAGCAACTTCTCCAGATGGAAGAAAAGGGTGCGATAAGAGCACCAGTCAAAGCTCAAATGAATGGTTGTCATGTGGAAAACATGGAGGAAATAAGACATTTATGTTTGTTTCATGTATTCATTTCAGGATGGTTACAGTCTCCTTATCACTCCACAGTTGCAGCCTCATTGGACAATATAGTCACATGCTTCATATGCATTTGTTTCCATTGTCACAGTATTTTGCTTTTGTCAGTACACCAACTTTTCCTCCTCAGCAAAATGTAAAAATTGTCTTGCAATGTTTGAGTTTATTTTTCTGAAATTCCAACCTTTCCACTGCCGCTTTTATGCACAAATTGAAAAGGCAAAATGCTGTTTGCAGGTGGATAGAAAGGCACTTTAGTGACTCAGCGGGTGTTGAAATAACAGAGTGAAAAGTAACATCATGTGAGAATCAGTGCTCAAGTTAGCAAGCAAGGCTAACCAAGAGTAATACACACTTGATGGCAACAAGCCTAGACATACTGAATGCTGTAAAGGAGCAGACAGGTTATGGCTCATAGCGAACACTACGTGGATTTGAATGACATTTTTTACCATGCAAGTTGACATAACATCAACGACGTCTAGCGACACTAGCTTTCAGTTGTCACTCAACCAACACCATTTGAAAAGATTTGAGGCTAGTGGACAACACACACAACGCACACCAGCTTCCATGATTTTCTTTGCAAGACAAACATCACATTTATTTCCTGTACACCCCGGCTTAACCCTGACCATTTTTTATGTTAATAAGCCTATGACAGCTACCATCTTAGTGCTATGGTCGTTAGCTGGCATGTGTCAAATGACATGTTGAAAAACTGTGAAAATATGCACAATAGCTCAGAATCATTCCATTTCATTAAACAGCGAAGAAAATTCAAATTTAATCAGACTTAAAGAGGCTTAAAGGTTGAATGCTTGAATGAAATGGTTGAATATAAACGCACTGAATAATGAAAACATTAATGGTCACCTCCGTCTAGAAATGTTGATATCAGCCTTCAAAACAATCCATATCAGTCGCACTCTCCCACACACATGCTCAGACACAGTCCCGCCTCAGGTTGGCCCTTGCTTGTTTGTGATAAATGCAGCATTTGTGTCCAGGGTGTCGGCTTATTTCTGCTCAGTTGCCTGCTCTGGCTAAGCTAAGCCCTGTGTTGCTGATAATGACAGCTGTGAAAGGAGTGGGGGACTGAATGAAAACCAGTGGGGGTGGTGAGTAGCTGTGGATCCAGTCACTCTACCCTGCCAGGCCTGTATTTACCATCCTTCTGTGTCCTGCAGTGTCACACAGGGGTGCACGCTGCTCTACCTCACTTCTACTCTGTTTACCAGTGTAAGGGCCTATTTTTCTGTACAAGTAAGAACCGTCTACATTCAAAAGCAGCATTTCATGTGCTGGACAAATCTTTCATCACCGGCTCATTTTTGGAGATTTTTTATTTGCTGTACAATTGCCTTAAAGTAAATATAATTGAGAAAACACCTTTTTTTTAATGCAGGAGTTAACAAGAGAAATGCAGGAGTCATCTTTTGTGCTGGATGTGTGTCTTTCTGTGAAGCACATTGTCAGTAATGAGCCACTTAAGTTCATATTTGTAGATATTATAAATGTTATACACGTAATGTTTTGTTATTTAGGTGCTGTATTAGAGCACCTTTTATCATAATCATTGTAAAAGACTGTGACTCTCTTATAAGGCTGGTACTATATATTATTAGTACTAGAAAAACTGTGAATCTCCTGAGGGTGTTCCTTCATCAGTCATCAGTTAGACTTTAGGACAGCAAGATTATGATGACAAGATTGTTAAATGTTCATTGTTTATTTACTGTGTGATTCTTAGAGCATTTCTCCAAGGAAACACCCCAAGTTTTCATACACATCAAAATATAGGAAATAAACAATACTTCTGACAATCACAGCATTGAGACCCGTGTTACTGTGCAGTTATGCCCCCCACATTGACATAGCAGCTCACCGTTGGCGGTCACCATAGCAGCACAACACGCTTTGTGACTCGAGAGTTTTCCAGGTGCACAGCAGTCAGAAATAATGGCTGTCACAAGAAACCATGTTAATGGAGCGCAAAGAAATGCTGATGCAGCGCGAGACGAGTGAACCAGCAGGCCAGGGGAGATAAAACCACACAGCACAATGAAAGCTGCCTGGTCTACAGCTTTCCACACAGGATTTGCCTTATTTGGACAAGCTGCTTTTTTTTTTTTTTTTTTTTTTTTTTATCACCCACTGATTTTCAGCTCACCTACCTGAAGGCAAAAAGATTAATCTTTTACATCTGTGAGTTTTAGACAGGCGCTCACGCTGTGCGAGACGCCGCTAAAGCAGCCAGCCCTTACGCAATGCCAATTAATGATTTTGTCATTTCGGTGACGGGGAGGGAGGCGGGGTGCTGCTGCGAGTTTGTCGGAGCACTTTTAAGGCACAACTGCCATCGTAATTTGCGGCCATCTGTTTCGGTGCCGGAGTTGAGGAGGGGGGGGGGGGCGAGGGAGAAGAGAGGGGAGCGAAGCTGCGAGGAAGACAGTAGCCGTGTGATGATGCGTTTGTGCGACTAGCTAGCGGAGTGCACGCTGGCTGCCATGTCTTGGGGACATGCAGGGAACATATGTTGTCTTGGAGCCCCAGGGCTGACATTGAAGATGAGGAAAGACAGTACTTCAAGGCAAATGTTTTCCCTGAAGTGAGGCTGCCACGGCCTATATGGCTCAGAGTATTGACGAGTCTCCCGTGGACCACCAAACGTTGAGATTTACACACAAACGTCGACGGCGAGTAGCAGAGTGCTACCAGCTGAGAGTCCCCAGACTGTGAACAGAACGGGACAGATGCCTCCCCAAAAACTGCATCATTTCATCAGATTAGCCTGGAGGAGATGCATAATCACACATGTTACTCTACACGCACCTGCGGCTGCGCTCGTAGCTGTAACTGTACTCTGCGGTAGCACAGCTGAGCTGAGGCCATGGGACGCTACATTTCAATGCAATCACCGAACTTGGTACTGTGTAATTACTGCAAAGAAGGCCTTGATGCTTCTGCAACAGTTTCAGGTTATGCTTGGCAGCAAATATGCGCTTCTACCATTTAAAACGCTGACGTCTCCTTCACTGTCTTCCAATTTCCTCACAGCAGTAAATGTAGCCCGTAATGACTCTATCCTTAGAATAAATCTGCCGGCCACATGGCTCATTATGTTTAATAAAACTTAGTGCCCATGTTTTATATACTACTTTCTGAGTGCATATGCTGTGGACTGAACTAATCAAACCTGCTACACTGTACTGGAGGAGAGACGTTAGCATGCAGAAAAATACAGCACAATTTGACACAAAGCTCCCTAATCTTTCGATATAACCTGATGCAATCGGCTAAATGCTACAGAAAAGTTTGCTGCAGACTTTTAAAAGCACTGGAGGAATTTATTTAAAGCACCGGTGTTTAAGTTCTGTCTAATGCATATCCTATTCCTCGGTGAGTTTGACTTAAAACACTTCCCGCTCGAATGTAGGGCCCCGCACCTTGATGGCTGGCTGAGAGCGACACGATAATTGACCCAGCTTAATATCGCTGAGGTGTTTGTATGAGAGCGGAGCGAGGGCCTTCATTAGGGCCTCGCTAGCGGAGGGCCTGAGAGTCTCGCTCCCTTCTCCCTCTCAGCTGCATTCAGGCCTATGATGAATGGCTGCAGAGATGGACTGCTGCCGAGGGAGAGTGCCTGACGGGCCCGGGCAAAGCCTTGGATGATGAATAATGACTCTGTAGCCATTTCCCCACAGGAAGCCCTCAGACTCCGGTCGGCTCTTCTACAAAGGAAATCCGGTTGACAAGCTCCCCTTAACCAGGGACCGAACCCTATCACGGCTAGGTGTGGCTGGGGATCGCTGAGACAGTGTGAGCCATCACCTGCTTGAGACAGGATTCATCATCTCATCAAAGCTTGTCCAGCTGAAGCAAGTGAAACAGCGAGGAAGTACTTTCTTTCTGAACGAGGAAGAAGAACTCTCAGCAAAAAAAAAGACAAACTGCCTGTGAGGAGTTCTGAAAAACCGCTGGGCAAAAAAAAAAAAAGCAAGGCAGAGAAAGAAAGAGACAAAGAGGCAAAGGAGAAAAAATCAAAGAGCACGTTTGCAAATTAACTTTGACTGCTCAACAAGGAGCGTGTGTTGACAGGGGAGAGAGATGATCTGATTTACTGACACAGGCAAAGGATAGAAAGAGAGCAAGCGGAGAGGCACGCGAGACAAAACAAATTCAATCATCTTTTCCATCAAGAGGAAAACCTTAGCCTTTCCTCCACAAAAGACCCCCCCGGCTTAAATCAATTGCAAACAAACCTGATTCTGCGACGAGACACAGGGGGAATAAACAGTAGCTTTCAATTTAATTCAGCCCCGCGCCCTGGGAGAGGAAAACTTTCATCCATCACTTTCATGTGCCTCACAAGGCAGCCGTAACTCTGAGTGCGTGGTGGAATTGGTGACAGCGAGGAACGGTAAATATGTCTCAACAAGCGGCTCCGCTGACACAGTCAACGTGTTTACAGCAGTACACACTTGACAGACAGCGGCACCGAACGGCAGTACGTACATGTTACGATCAAGCTTTTCTCTGCGTCTTTGTCAAGGTACAGTAGGGAGGTGCCCCGCAGGAGGTTAAGGATTTACATCAGCAGTCTTTAAAGTCTTTCACGTACATCTGAAAGACAGCGTGTGCTGTGTTCCTGTCACTGTGGTAAAGTTAGCATGATGGTGCATGTTTACTGCTGATGTTTACAGATGCTTCAGGGCCTTCGTTGTTTTTATGGTGCAAAAAAGCCTTTGGTTGCACAAACATCAACAGCAAGAAATGCTTCTGTGATGCATGCATTTGCGTCTAAGATAAATGTGCATCCAATGCAGCACCTACTCTTTATGGCATTAACAAAGTCAGATTTATTTGTTGCCAGTCAAAAAAGTTTTGCCAGTTTGACAGCGTGCATGCAAAACATCTGTTTCTCCTTCATCCATTACATCAAACAATGTTCTCTTATATCTCTCTTTCCAGCCTTTTAGCTACGACTTTCAACCCTCCCTGTCTTGTCCCTCTTTGCAGGCCTTTTTAATCAACACTACAAACTAAACAACCTAGAACGTGTTCCCTGCACCTGCCCATGGACAGGGCCTCAAACTATTTCTTAAAGGCTCCTGAGCCGAAGAGGCAGCTCTGCAGCCCTCGATCCACAGTCCTGTCTCCATGCATTGTGTCTGAATGAGTAGGTGGTCTGTGCAGTACCTGTGTCTGCCTGGCTGAGAGCTGGGTCATTAATCTGCCCTGACTGATGATGAGCATTAGCATACAGCATGTAGCCGGTGAAACGTATGTGCGAGCGGTGTGTATATATGTGCGTCTGTGAGAGCGAGAGAATTGTGAAAGCGAGTGTGTTTAAGTGGGCTACTGGTGTTAAAGCGCATGCAATAAGCTGTGTCTGCGTGTGCACGCGTGTGCGCATGAGTACAACTTCTACCCACCCTCCTTCATGACTCGGCCCGACCACTTCCCCTCCACTTCCTGTCATTAAGACACACTCAGCCTTCCCATCCTTCCTTCAAAAATATTCTCAGCAGTTTTTTGTCAATCCAGTAATAATTCAATTTAGCAGGACTGGCCGGGTTGGGACCGCCATTAGTTTGGAGGAGGTGATTTAAGATTGATGACTTGTGTCCCCTGGGAGTCGATTTCTCATCTTTGTGGGGGTGGGGTTGAGTGGAGGCGGGAGGTTGGCGGTGGAGCCCGCCGGTGGCCCGGGCTCCTCGGCTGCACCGGGCGTGGGAGTCGTCGAGCGAATTAAAGTTCCGAATTGATTTCCTCCAAATTTGAGCTGACTAATGTGACAAGTGGCAGCTGTGAGCGCCTCACCGCCGCGGCCTCGGCTGTCTCCTCCGGGCTCCTCACTGTGACACCGTGCCGATGCAGGCAACGGAGGGAAAGAGCACACACACACACACACACACACACACACACACGCCGCAGCAGGTTCACATGGCCACATCTCAGGATGGAGACAGACAAAGACATGCAGAGGCGCCGCGAAAATACGCGCACGCAGCAAGTGCGTACACATTTACACACACACCGCCACTCCACCCCTGTGACACAGTGTTGTGCGGAGCTGCTCACCCATCAAACTCAAGTCAGTGACACAAATTACAGCCGAGGACTGGATGAGGAGAGCGTTGCTTGGCCCTGACACAGACACACACGGATGCACCCACACAGCTGCAGCGCCGATGCACGCACACACACACACACACACACACACACACACACACACAGCTACCAGCACTGACAAGGAACAGGTCAACATGATGACACTGGTGAATAATTCAAGAGAAAACTGAGAGTGAAAGAGAGAGCGTAGTGAACAGAAAGAATTGAGAGAGATGGTTGATATATACAGTAAATAAAGAAGGAGTGGAGGGAGGGCATCACTCTGAATGCATACTGTACATACTGTATTCCTTTATAACTCATACACCTTGTCAGAGACCTGTATACCATTACGGCAATGTTTTATTCAGAGGGCGCTACAGAAGGTAAAGACCCATTAATCCATGACTGTGGTTATTTTCCTCCTGCATTAGGACAACCTTTGTGTTACAAATGCGCTTTCTTCAAAAAAAGCGGGGTGGAATTCACTGAAGGCGAATCACGTTTCCTTCCCCCTGCAACAAACTAACCGGCAGCTGACGTATTTGTTTTCAGCAGCTCCTCGTCTCGCCACTCTGAGAGTCACCGGGGGTCTGTCTCGGCCCGTGTGACAGGTTATAGACAGCTTAGAGGAACAGTAAGCAAACAGTGTCTCTCTTTTTTTCTTTTCTTTTCTTTTTTTTTTTTTTTAAAGAAACAAAAAAATGTGCAGCCCTTGACGAGTCACTGTTGGAATTGGTTTCACGCATGAATGCCGCCTTTAAGACAAAAGCACCTCAGGAGATAATTACAGTGTCAAGCATACCCTGCCAAGTGCCTGACGATTGCCCAATATTTAGCTTTAATTAAATCAAAGCAGAAATGTAATTTCTCCTGAGTGAACTCCACACAGAGTGGATTCCCAGAAACACACAACATGGCTGACTAATGCATTTCCTTTGTCCCTGTCACACCGCCTATCCCTTGTTATGGCCCCAAAGCCTCCGTGTCCTGGAGGTAAACCAACTCGCCGCTTCCTCGCAGGAAAAGGCTTCTTGCCGCGACACGCCGCCGCTCTCTCGGCTGGTGTGTTTACACGTGTGGAGAAAACAGCCGCAAATTAGCCGTAAACAATTGGAAATTGTGTCCAGGAGCGTTCCGGCGCCATTCTTGAGGGGAGCGGTGTCGAGAGGCCACGCGCTGGGATGTGTCTGGCGCTGTTTTTTCAACCAAAGTAATTTGCTTTGTTCGAAGTCTTAAAGCTCTTAACAGCTGCTTTGTAAAGTGTGCTTTAACATACCTGACTATTTTTCATTTTAACTTTCGGAACAGCGGCTGGTTTGTCATTCGTGAAGCCGGTACAATGTGCCTACGCACTGAGGTAGGAGTAATTACGGCTTAATAGCTGCAACACCTTAGACAAAAGCACAATGTACATTTTTTTTCCATCAACAATATGAATATGAATACAAACATGGAGGTATATGCACTAATGCCACATGAAGTGAGAAGCGAGGACTAAATGCTGCAGCGAGAGCTTAAGATCAATGTCAGTGATAAAGTAAAGCCGAGACAATAATGAGGACCGTAATATGTTGTGCAAGCAGGCAGCTAAGAGCCCGAGATTTTTTTCATTAATGTGTGCACGCGAGTGTATGTGTTTCTCTCCCATAGACGAGGGAATTAAAAACAGCTTCTGTCTGTTTGGACTGCAGTACGGAGCCCGTGGATGGCAAAAGGTCAACACGAAATTAATATGGGCATTAATATTCCTGATGCAAACTCGCAGCGCTCTGTGTGTCAAAGTTTTGAGTGAGGTCTGCACAAAGTTTAATAAGACCTCTCTGTGTGTGATCTGCGCTCGGCACCTGGCAAAGTTCAATACACAAACACGAGCACACACACACATGCACAGGTATAAGCGTGAGCATACAAACAAGCACAAGCGTACACACTCGCACACATTGAATACACACAATATCTGCAAGTAAGTGCTCTTCTCGCTGCCATCTATAAAAACGGACACATACAGTGGGTGTGTAACTTAGTTAAGCTTAATCAGATCTCTGTCCCATTCACTGATCTGATAGAGGTGGTAATCTTCAGCGTGCCACAGCACAAGGCTGCTTGCCTAATCAAATCGGTCCAGAGTTAACAGCTAAACCTGTTTTAGCGAATCAATCTGCATTTGTCTCTAATGTAATCAGGGTCCCACATGCTATGAAAATAAATTCACTAGTTTATAATGTTTTAAGAGCATTACAATTTGTTATGATTTGATGCAGAGTGGAGGCTACATTTACAGTTCAGTTGAGATCACTGCATGTCTGAGTGTTTCTGGATGTGTGTGTGCTGTTGTCTGTGACTGTGGGTGCATGTAATATGTAAGTACCTGCAAAAGGTCCCGCTTCAAACCAAGTTCCTGCTGCGTAGAGGAGCAGAGGGCTCCGATGGCTGTGCTCATGAACTCCTCAGGGTTAATCTCAGCGAGCTGCTCCAAAATGCTCAGAGTGGGACCTCGATGCTGATCCTCATCCAAGAAGATCTTTATGAAGGGAACCATACCAAGGTCTCGCACTGAAACTGGAATACACGTGCAGAAATTAAGTGCACAACAGCAGTTTCTAGCCATGACATAAATAAAAGACACACACAAAATAACTGCAGAGGGTGAAATAGTAAGGAATGTAATAATAAAAAAATTAGACATGGAAAGAAATGAATGTGTATACCTGTGTTTTTGATTGAACGCAAAGTAAGAGTTGACACAACTTGAAGCATAGAGGTAGTGAGCAGTCTCTCACTTTCCTCCACACATGGCAGCTGCTGGGGATCTGAGGAGCACAAGAACTTCAGATGCAAATTACAGAGTAAACATACAAGATGAGTAGATGTTTCACATGACATATTTGGCTGATGAGGTCTACTTCAATTGCATTTCAAAAAGCCTCGCTTTGAAAGTAAAAGTACTTAATCATTACCACATTCACAGTAATTATGTATTGTTGTGTGAAACAATCGCTCTCTGTTCTTAGCGGCTGTTCAATCACGATTACATCAGAAGTCGAGGAAACAAATATGTTGGTTCATACCTATTTGAACTCCGGCCTTCCTGAGGATCTTAGCTCTCCTACGAAGTTCCTTTAGCAGCAGCTCCAGCAGACCCCAGTCACTCAGCACCTCAGCTAGCATACCACTGTGCACTGTCATCCTACAGAGAAGAGGAGATGGATCTTATTCAGCCCACGTCAAGGAAACATAGCACCTCTTTTCCAGCAGCTGCCATGTGTGGTGTTTACCATTCATTTATACAGAAATACACTGAATTTATGCTCAAAATTGGCATCTTATCCTGTCTCACTGGTCCTGTGTACACCTGAGTTAAGGATCAGACTAACCAAACTGTTGCATTTGAGAAAATTATGTCTTTGACTATATCTTATTTAAACAAGATTTATGAGAGCTTTCTCAGCTTATAAGAGGAGAGCAAATTTTGATGATCATCAGGTGAGAAATTTAAGATAAAATACTTTAAGATGAAGTATCCTGAACAATTCCGAACTAGTACTGCTCACCTGTGAAAACACTTGAGAGCCACTACCCCAAACTCTATTCCCGCCACTCCTCCAGCCAGTGTCCCAGCCCAGTTCTGCTTCAGCACACCCAGCAGTGCCCGCAAGGTCTCATGGGGGATGTAGTTCATCTTAAATACCACCTGTGAGAAAACAACATTTAATCACACCTCATACGTCTGTTGTATAAAAAGAAAAAGTATGCACAGTGACATAGCTGTCAACATTAGAAGTCATACCATCTCCAGCAGTGAAAAGAATAGTTTTTGGACAGGCACTGGTTTATGCCACACACAGGCAGCCAGCTGGGCCATCGACTGAACCGTCCACTCCAAGATGAAGAAATTGGCTGGGTCTCTCTCCCATATTGTCTGCAGGGTTCGAAGAAGCTGGCAACACAGCAGAGAATCCTGAGAACGCAGCAACGAGGCCTGCAGCAGGTGGAAGGCAGGCAGGTTCTTCACCGCTGAACCTGAAGACAAAGGTACAAAAAAAAGTGTCACTATACTAAACTTGGCAAAGGAGGTGTTAGCCCTTTAAAACAGGTCATATTGAATAGATCATGGTCTGCCTGTTTGTTTATTTTCACATTGGGAGAGAATGTATTCTTGTCAATTTAGCCAAAAGATGTTTTGAATTTAAAGCTCGATCTATCAGATTTTGCTCCGGCAAGGTCAGACAGTTCATTTCTTAGAAAAAGGAAAACCAATAAATTACAAACCTTTAACACAGAGCACAAGCTGAATTCCATGAACCAATTGAATTACACATACATAGATAGATTGAAAACAAACAACATAACATACATGAAGGCACAAGAACAGTAGCATAATCTGCCTTGATAGAGTTTGTTTGCTGCATTGTCAAAATATTTAGAGGACGTCTTAGTTTTGGGAGCTAAAACACACTTTGTTTGTTGTGAATAAATATATACCTGGTTAGTAATAGGATTCATTTTCACACTTAGTCAAAATTGCATCAGAACCAAATGAGATCAGCGCAAAACAGTCCCTGGTCCCTCTGCTGGAAAGAGATATACTCCTTGATGTGATGGATGGGTGCTGAGCGTGTGTCTGTGTGTATGTCTGGGTGTGTGTGTGTGTGTTTATTATGGACACTCTATTTATGAGTGTTGGATGGAGGTGTGTGTGCATCTATGATAGATGGCTTGTTGCTTTAGGCCAGTGGTGAATGGATGTGGGGCATCCTAACAGAGTTAGAGGGGAAGCCTCCACTTCATCATCCCAGACATAATCACCTCAGCTTCCTGTTAACCTGAGGGGTGTTGTGCACTGCAGCGGGGTAGTGTTGGGGAAATGGGGAGTCAGGGTGTGTGGGAAATCAAGGAAAGGGAGTGGTGCAGTTTCGGTGGGTTATATGAGGGCAAAAGTGCAAAGGAGGGATGAACTGTGTGGTCATTTGGGTGGGCCCACTCCCCTATCTAAGCTTATCTTTGCTGAGCTATGCATGTGATGATAATTAGATGATTTGGAGTTTGAATTTGGAAGGAGGGGTTCAGAGTTAATTAGGATTAGGAGGTAATTAGGGAGGGGGTGAGAGAATACCAATGAAGAACCAAAGATGGAGGCTTGACCTACCTTTGGTGAGTGGCGGGTCGAACTTAAAGGCCGGAGGCTGGGGGTTAGTGACACAAAGAGCCACTTTCAGCTCAGCTTTTCCAAGCAGGGTGAAAGACGCAATGAGGGCCAGGAACTCCTCCACAGGCTGGAACTGATCCACAGAAACACCTTCCTCGCAGCTTATGAAGGTATAATGAGAAGAGACAAAAGAGGTAAAGTCAAATCTCTGATCAAGCAGGACCTCTCTCAGCCCCACCAATAATCCTTCTAGCTACTGCCCTCAGGTCGCCGCTACAAAGTCTAAAAAAATCATCACCTTGAACAGATTAAAACACGCACTGCACTCAGGCCTGTTTAACACCGTTCTTGTCAGTTATAGCTTTAACAGTTTCAGTCCATGTAAATGTGTTTTAAATGAGTATTATTTATTTATTGTTGGAAATTTTTTGTTACATTGTGACAGACAATAAAGTTGTCTTAAATAAGAACCA
>JAPZEA010000015.1:9101085-9116136 GCA_029783685.1 Heniochus monoceros | reverse complement strand
CCTCCGGGCCTTCCAGCTGCGATGTGGTTTTCCATACGGCTTCATACCAGAGTGTTTCAGAAGTGAGGGTTTTGCCTGACTGATTTGTCGTTTGCATGTCATTTGGTCATGGTTAAGTAGTCTAAACGGTTTCTTTTTTGTCTGTTTTAATTATGTTTCTTGTTGATATATGATCAGGAGTCTGCACAGGGTGTTTTATTCTCAAAGCTGACCAGATTCCATCCTGACCAGATGTTTATGTATCTGACTTCCTGCCAGGCTCAATCTGCGCTGTGCAGCTTGATGTGACATCAGTCAGAAAAAAGCCAAGGCGTGAAGGGAGGATCTGTATTTATGACAGTGGTGTAATTTCCTCTCTTGAATCATTCTTGGTGTAATTTCTTCCACTGTTTCTATGGGGCGTGTTTCCACTGTGCACAAGCAAGAGCTTTGTTACCATGGGGTCTGAATTGATCACTGTGGAGCTGTAAAGTCTGATATGAGGTTATCTGGCCCATCTGCTGGCAGAGTGTTGTGCCTCGAGCTGTAAATCTACATGTACGTGTAAAGAAAGACAACGAGGGTATTAAAGAGACAAAAACCTCTAAGATGGTGTGGTGGAGCTTTCTCACATTACTCTGCTTTGGGAACAGTTCAGTCACTTTCAGTACACCACTTCAGGTGACATGACAGATGTCCTTACACAACACCAGCATTTATTTAAACAAGCAAGGTCGATCATCATGACAGTATCCTAATAAAAACAAATTTCCACTTTTTGATATCACCGTCTCAAGACAGATATTTTATATTTCTTTAGACAGATGTAATGTAGACCTTGAATCTATGTAGCACTGCAGGACAGATGTACTTTTGCTCAGCAACAAAGAAGGAAACATTAGATAGCCATGGTTCGATGTACAAGGGAGCTCTGTATTACCTAATGTAATCTTTTTTTCTATGATGACTGAAACTAGAACATATTATTGTTGTACAATTCAAAGTACTATAACTTCATCGCTCTCCATGCAGCGTTCCTCCAATCCACTTGACTTTCATTCATCAGTGTGTGTCTCATTGGAGATGTTGTTGTCATTCTGTTGGATAGCTTTTATTGATGGTTGTCGGCGATGATTGTTCTGTGTGACTGTGGGAGACATGTACACAGAGAAAGATGTGTGTTCATACATTGACTCAGCTTATACACATGATGGCAACTGTGATATTCAGTAGGTCAGAGGTTACAGTACAAGAAAGGTCATTTCTTTGATGGAGTGTCTTTTTGTGATGTGTATGAATAACAATCCACTATTGTCAACGCTCACCATAGGTTTTCTGTATCTACAAATGAATGTAGATGGCAATAGCGGAAAAAGTTCAGGATGAAATTCTACAAAACCACACATTAAGTGTAGAAGGAGACTTTAAAATAAGCCATCCACAGCTGGGCTTTACTACATTTTTACCCTTAATAACAAAGATGAGTCATGTGTCCATGTGAATGCCAATTAAGCGCATACGGAGCTGATGGAGCCGGGTCCCCTGAAATTGTGTTCTACAAACGTAAATGCAATGCAAATGCATACCCGGGGCTATATTACCCTCTGTCGAACTCATTCATTTCATTCAATTAAGCACCCAACTCCCTGGTATTCCTCGAGCTATTTGTTTTCAACGATGTTCTGCTGTGTCACAAATGGTAAAACTCATTGTTTTTCTAATGGTTTTCTCAAAAACATTTAAAGGGTCGCTAGAGACCCGAGGTATGTAAGAGTGTTGAATTTTTATTCTCATATTCTGGATGCAAGTGATTCGGTAATGTGTTTTCCTGTTTGGCCTCATGATGGCACTGTTGTTTCACTGTTGCTATCAATAAATACGGACACAAACGATAAAAAAATGTGTTTATATTAGCTTACTACACACTACTACACTACAAGCGACGCATTTTCCAGAAATGCTGTCATCTGTTGAGGAAAAGGTGGTGTTATGACTTCAAGAAGCTGATGGATGCTCTAAAAGTCTTTGGTTTTTCCATAAACAACCGAGGAACTCCCACAAAACTGCTTGAGATGCCACATCTGCTCATTTATTACTGTGCTGACTAGCTTGGGTTTGGCAGTTGTCCATAACTGAAAAGTTACAGTATCCTATGTGTAAGACAGCGCAGTGTGGACATGAAACGTTACAGGTTACTGTTAGGCTGAAAAAAGCTTTTTTCTGACCTCATTTATGTCATTTATAGATCTGACCTGATCTATAAATGACTGTAAAAATATGTTTTTGTGTGTTAATGTTCATATTTTCTAAAAAGTTTACAAGCAATATGATTTTAATGTAGCTACCATACGGCTAAATCTTTGTTATGTAAGTGCTGTGTCGCTGATGACCCGAGGTGGGAATGTTTGACTCATATGTTTTAGGGTTAAAGGAATAGTCTGGCATTTTTGGAAATACACTTTCTTTCTGAGAGTTAAATGAGAAAGGATACAACTCTTTACTCTGTATGTAGAGTAAAAATGAACTAAAACCCAGGAGTCGGTTAGCTTAGCTCAGCACAAACAGTGGACACACAGAGGGGGAAGCTAGCTTGGCTCTGTCCAACTGTAAGAAAAAAATCTACCTAAAAGCAACTCTAAAGCTCACCAATTAACGAAGTCTTGTTTTTAATGTAATCCATTCAAAAATCAAAGTGTAGAAATGACACATTTTATGGTGATTATGTGCCACTTCTGGGTGTCTTTGTCACCGTTTTGTGTTAAGCTAACCTTAGCAGCTGCTAGCAGTAGCTTCATATTGACCGTACAGCCAGACAGCATGGCATCAATCTTTTCATCTAACTTTTGGCAAGAAAACAAATTACTGACTAAAATGTCCAACTATTCTAAAAGTGGAATAATGTAATAACCAAACCTAACATTTAGCCTCAAGCTAACCCTAACAAGGCATGACAAGATGACAAAGCAGCATCAAGTTTGTGTCATCATCCCATAATCGCTGAACAGCTGATGGTCACATAATTTCTGTTACAACATTTCATTCTTGTTTGACCTAATTTTTGAGACTGTGCTGGGTTTCAGGCTTCCGCACTGGCATGCTGGAGGGGAAGCTCTGCTCCTGGAATGAACCCATCACTTCGTACCTTTAGGTCTTGCTGTACAACAAACGCCAAATTTTGTATTTTGGACAGTTTCTGCTTTTGGCAGCGAGCAAACATGTTGTCAGGAAAAACAACCAGATTTATTTTTGTCAGCGTTGCCTGGTGGGAGTACAAGTAAAGGAGATTGGCAAACCGTAAATGCTTAGGACAAAAATACTTGATGATTCATTTCCGATCACATGGTAACCACTTTTGTCCGGGAAAAGACGTGATAGGAGAGTGTGCGTCTGGGGATTTTAAGTGTCTCTGTGGTTCTAATAAAGAAGTTATTATGTGAGCAAAGACAGTGACCTCCTGCACACAACAACACTGTGAGACAGCCAAGAGACATGTTGACTGGGGCTGCCAAAAATGGAAGGTGACAGACAGAGAACTGCGACTGCAGTGACCTCTCTGCCTCTGTGAAAACCTCTTAACCACATCTGAAAGCAAGTCTCAACAGCTGTCTTTGGTCAACAGTGCTGAGTAACACCACTGTCCTGAGCTGTTACACCAACCAAACCACTCCTTCGCCTTGTTTCCACTGCATGGTATGGCTCGGCTCAATTCGGCTCGAGGGCCTTTTTGGTGCCAACTCAATGTAGGCGGCATTCTTTAGCCACATGAGACTGCCATGACATCATCTTCAGCGTGACACAAATACACGGGAACATTGAGGGAGATCCTCTCCATTTGATATCCTTTCCAATCAGTTGTCTGCAGTGTTTTCGCTCCACCATTTGGGCTCAGCTCACTTTACTATCAACATCTTTTGACAATGGAAAACCAAAAAGAGTGAGTCTGAATGAGCTGCACCATAAATATGGCTTTTAGGTGAGGAAAACACCTTCACTTTCACAGCTGGACTGTGGTTTCATCAGTTCAGTAAGGACAGTATTGTTGTTCTGAGGCGCAAAACTTCCAATTAGCTTTTGAAACAACACAACTTTAGTTCCACAGGTGGTAATTTTATCCAATTCATTGTGCAACAAGTATAAACACAACTGCTTTTCTTATATTTAAAGCCTATATTTGAAGTTATCAATGTGCCAAAAGTGCAAACATTCCTATGGAAGCCCAGTATCCATGTTAAATGATGTTTCATCAGGCCCTGTGCTGTCATAAATCTACTGGGCCCTCTGACAGGCGAAACCCTGACTTAATATATCTTTTAAACTGTCCTTGAATCCTACTTTTACTCCAGAAAAGAGCAGATACTCGACGACTGAGCCAATCCACTGAGGGGTTGTGAAAGACAGGAATTTCCAAATTTTACAGAGTGGCTTTAAAGCCATGATTTGAAATCTTATGACTAGTGTGAGTCATGTATTTGAAAGCATGTTTTATTATATTTGTTGAAATTCTCTTTACATCTGGACAATAAATCTAATGCTCTGACAAAAAAAAAAAAAAATCTGGCATCTGTGGCTCCATTAAATTATGCTTCAAATATTGCTAAATTCTGGTTGGTGCACAGACGTATGTGACATCACCATTTTCCACCTAAGCGTTGCCTACTTCAAACCAGTGTGAAAAGCAAAGAAAAAAACAAATACAACATTCTCTCATGAGAAATAACCGAAACTGTTTTCTCTCTTTGACGTTTTGTGTTCATGTAAGACCACATTGTGCATATTAAGAGGCTGATTAAGAAAATATGGTCCTTTTAATATTCTTCCATGCAGAACTTGCAAATACTGTTGAAAAAAATAAGGAGTGCTGCGGAAACAATGATAGTGTTGAAATAATCAGGAGCTCTTCAAGGACGGGGCCAGTAGTCCAGGAAAGATGAAAAAAAAAAACTGACTGTCCATCTTATTAACAATGGAAGTCCATGTCATCCAGTCACATGACTACTTGATGGGTTTTATATTGAACACCTGCCTGCACTTTATACCCTGATGAAGACTCTGAGCCAAAAGGTGTCGGCCTATCCGTGATTTAATAAAGGAGTGCCTCAGATTCCTCTTGACTGCCAACCAATACCATGGACTGCCATTGTTAGTAAGCTGGACAGTCACTGGGGTTTTTTTTGTTTGTTTGTTGGTGTGTTTTTTGTGTTTTTTTTATTTTTACAAATACTGTAATTCATTGGGCAGAGCTGCAGTACATCTAAAAGCTCTGTGGTCCGTGAAATCTTGTTTTAGACAGCAAGGGTGTTACTATTAGCCCAGTTTCAACTATAAGTACCTTTGCACTAACAAAGCAATCAATTCCGGTCGCATACGCTGACAAATATCCACACGCACACACACACATACACACACACACACACACGCACACAAAAGCTGAGTAAAGGAGGCATAATAAATCAGGCGTGAAACGCAGCTTGTATGTGATTAATACGTTTGTGCACAGCATGTCTTACCTCTCAGATGTTAATTCATTGATTGCCTGACAGGTGTGACAGATGACAGGTTGGTTCTTTAATGTTCTCCTTTACAACCATATGTGTGAGATTTGTGGGCACGTTGTATCTATAAAACCAGCATGTTAAAGTTTAATAACATGTAATAGCATATAAGAATGTATAGCTGCTTCATGAAAGAGCTTCATCAGGATCCCTCCCTGCACATCCCGGCACTGACGCAGGAAAAGAAGATCGACAGACACTGACATTACCTGTACAAGTGAGAGCGGAATGTTTCCTATCACTAAACCCAGCTTCCTGTCACCGGAGAGGTGAACGAGGAGGTGCAGTAAACACGCAAGGGGTGACAGCGCTGATGGAAAGGAAAACAGCTGCCTATAAATAACATCAACGCATTCACTGGCCCCTGTAAAAAATGATGATGGAATACATTTGAACCCTGTATGCCTAGTAAAAGCAATGACAGATATACAGTGCACGGCTAACGGATGATAATTGGCTTCGTCTTCACTTGTTCATTTTTTACTGGAGGATAAAAATAAGGTTGCATGTTGAGGGGGGGGTGATGGTCAAGTGGGAAGTATGTGCATCACACAGCTGCACTTCACGTAGTTTTTTATTGGAGTAGTAGGCAGTAAACCAGTGGGCACGGTCTGATGATTCGCAGACATCTCGTCAGGGTTAAACTGTAGCATTTCTTAAATTAAACCTCCTGCATGTTCATAAATAAGGAAAACGACTGTATGTATCCTATCTGTCTTTTCTCTCAACAAAACAAGGAGGAAGTTGCTTGAAGTGGCCACAGCTTAAAACAGCCAGTCACAAGTACACATTGTTCTGTTTCAATGGATCACAAAAGGTCCAATAGCACTCCGAAACTATAGATATTTTAAGTAACAAAAAAGGGGAAAGAAAAGAAGTAATCTCAAAACTTTAAATGCATCATCTGTGAATTATCAAGGAGACAGCGAGTACCTTTTAATCAGTGGTTCCCGACCTGAGAACACCACAGGAAGTCGCAAAATAAATTAAGGGGGTAAGAAAATGGCTAACAAACGTATTTCTGTTCCGCATTTGTTTTTATTTTTCTGGATAGTTTCAAGGCTTCAGGTAATTTATTGCAACTTTTTAAATTCAGATCTGAGAAAGGACGATTTGAATTGATCACCACTGGTAGATATCTGCATGCTAAATATGAAACTAGAGCAGGGAGGCCATTAGCTTAGCTTAGCATAAAGCTTGGAAGTAGAAGGAAATCGTTTTTTGCCTGCTTCCAGTCTTTATGCTATGCTAAATTAAGTTAATCACCTGCTGGCTGCTTCTTTTGAGGAGTGACAGACCACAAAGGTTGGTGACTAGTCATCATCTCTGTGCAAAGCTACCGAGCAATAATCATCTTTGATTTGATGTCACTTGTCATTTTTCAGGATATGTCCTTTTATCTCTGTTCTTCCAGAGGCGGGGCGTGTAAACCACCATACCATATCTGTACATGGAGACAGTCTGTCTTGTGGTGACTGTTGGGGGGGAAAGCTGCCGGAGCAGTCAGCCTTGCACTGAGTGACCTTGTTTAATTCAGCACATACATCGCGGCTCACACACGCACAACCGAACACAGCCAGGGGCGTGAGGCTCGCACGGCCATGCGCACACACATGCTTACAGCCATGCACGCAGACACACTACGTGGACGTGCAAACACACGCGCGTGCTCACCCTGGGGCCGAGGACATATTTTGTCATTGGTGCTTATCAACGGATATAAACCACAGACGAGGAAAGTGTCTGTGTGTGCTGCTCGCCAGTCTACAGGATTTTCATTCTGTTCCGTGATTATGTCCATGTGCTGCATATACAGTTTATTACCACTGCATACAGCATACATCACTCCCCCATATGTGTGCTCCTCACCTCATCCTGGGAAAGACTAGCAGAAATCAATATATTTCTGTGATCATTTCTTACTAGAATCATCATTCATATGATAATGTGGATAGTTCTGTAGTCTGAGAGCCATCCCACCCCTCCTTGATTCACCGCGGCTGCTATAATAAAGGCAATAAATGGGGAAAAAAAAGCACCATTATAAAGCTGAGCTAATTAAATAGGATGAGCAGTGTGTGGCGGTGCTGAGAGTAATGAGAGATCCAGCGGTTGGTACAGGAGGAGATGGGAAAACATCCTGAAAAGCCTCCTTTACAGAACCGGCCAATCCAACTGGTGAGTTCCTACGGTGATGAGCAGAGGCGACCAATCAATTCGCGCATGCTGAGCCTTGGCAACAACCTCCCCGGCAAAGCGAAACAGTCGTGTGATGTGTGAGTGTGTGTGTGTGTGTGTGTGTGTGTGTGTGGATTGGGTGGTTGTCTTCACATCTGTGTGTGTGTGTGTGTGTGAAAAGAGTGTGTTTGTGCAGTCTCGCTCCAGAGTGAGCGTGCCGCTCGTATCGCCTCCTATAAAATCTGTCTCCTCTGTATTCAGGTCTTGTGTGGGAGCTGCCGTGTCACACACACTCTGCCACATCTGTTCTGATCTACTGTGTACATTGAAGACGAAGGCTGAGCCGCTGTCATCCCATGAGTGACAGATTAATTGATGACCCCATGAATTCATTATTACAATCTCCTATAAACACGCAAGACACATGCTGACCTAATACACACACACAGGTGTGCGCCTGCATAAACAGGATCGAGCGGAAAATTCACTCAAGTTGGGTCAGGCAGAAATTGATTTTAGAACAGCTGATGTACAGATAGAGGTCCTCAGTGGCAAAAGTTAAACCAATAGAAATTCAGCATACGGCTAATGGGAAGTTTTGGTTTTCTGAGTCGGCTCAGATCAACATCAGATGGATGATTTGATCCAGCCAGGACAGACATTTCTCTGTCTGCGGGATTATTTCACCCCAGTTTTGGCCTGCTTGCACATCAGTGAAAACCTGCTTTGTCGATGAGTTGAGAGATACAGCAAAAGCACTGTGGCCGTGTTCAAAGTGGCTAGATAAGCTGTGAGACTAGTACTGCAGGCCATAACACATACAAATATAACAAAATCACCACAGATACTCCAGTCCATTTCAAACTTGAGTGAGCGGCTGTTGAGGGATCAAACTAACAGCTCTGGCTGCAGCTGAGGCAGCATGCATGGTTCACATCATCTGCACTGTCATGTGTTTGACCCCTTATTCATCTGAAATTAGCCTTCATCCTGAGTTGCAGATTATGTTTACAGCATGGAAATGCACATGAAATGTAGGCATAAATGTAGATAATACAAACTACCACAATCAAGACCTGACAAGAAATTAGGGACATGCAACAAAGGTCTCTGGCTGGACTTTGCAATTAGCCTAAATGATCAGTATCTTGAACCTGTCCAGGATGACCTAAAATCCTAAAAATACGTGTCAATTCATACACAACATCTGGACCTGTTGGTCATCCCCGTTTGTGTTCTTCTTTAAAAAACAGTAGACATTTTGAGAAATAGACTTATTCGCTCTATTGCCTATGAGTTAGATGAGAGGACCAATACCACTTCCTGTGGTGTCTCTGTGGTAAAAATGAAGCTAAAGCCAGCAGCCAGCTAGCTAGCTAGCTAGCTAGTGCAGCACAAAACAGTGGTGAGAAGTGTCAGGCCAAGAAATTGTCTGGCACATGATTCCCCGTAAAACCACAGCTTGATGTTTTTTACACTTCGCTTATGTCTTGTTTGTTTAATCCCTCCAGACACCTGTTAAATAAGAAGCTAGCTGAGCTTAGCATAAAGAGTGAAAACAGGGCGAAGCAGCTAGCCCGGCTCTGTCTACGAATACAACCGGAACCACTAAAACTCGCTAATTAAAACGTAAATATCATGCTTTGTTAAAACTTAAAACAAAGCTTATGATTTTTACGGGATGTTGCTAGACTAGCTTCACTTAGCTTCTCATAAAATCTGCCAATCAGTGCCGTTAAAGCTAAGCTAACTGGCTGTTATATTTAGCATACCCACATGAGAGTGGTATCCATCTTCTTATCTAACTCTCAGCTATAAAAAAAAAAAAAAGGAAGTGTATACCAAAGGCCAGACTAATCCTTTAATTCTCTGTTGAGCTTAACTGTCTACTAATGCAGAAGTTGGTCAGGGTTAAAAAGACAAAACCGTACTCCAGTTCTTGACTTATTTCAGAGCTCTACAGGCTGTAGCTCGGTTCGAAGCAGCTGATAGTGGGAGCTAACAGGGAGGGGGACGCTGCTATCTCTTCCCTCCTGTCAACGAGGTGCTGCCTGCGATTCAGGCTGTGAGTCAATGCTTTTAAAAGAGGAGATAAAGCCTCGGCCTCCCACATGTGCAGACTTCAGCTTCAGGTGCCAAATTCGAGTGCGTATTACCTCTATTGGTTTAGGAAATCTGGGAGGGGAAAGATCTTTTTTCGTGTGCTGCATGTGTGGGACTGATGCTGCCGCACACAGGGGACAGGTGTCGCCCCCTTTACCGTGGCCTCTTGCCTCCTCTCTGTGGCATCATCCGGCGAACAGTTGTCAGCACTGACGGGGGTCTGCGCTCATCACTGGCCCACATCACAGAGAGGGAGAGGGAGGAGGAGGAGGATGAGGAGGAGGAAGGGGGGTGTGTGACTGTGTTTGTCTGTGCACGTGTACATGTGTGTACTTGTGTGAGCGTGTTTGTGTGAGTTGTACAGTAGCTATGAGTCACGCAGTGTGGGGGCTACAATGCATCTGCGCCCAGCACGACAAATGTGTACCGCTTGACTCTATTTCAAGTCTACAACCACATTCCATATGGTGTCAGCTTCGCACACTATGATATAGGGCCTGCTCTATTTCGCCTAGAGATGAATGAAATGTGTGGAATTCAGTGATCGGATGTTTTATTGTTGCTGTTTTGCGGCCTGTGCCCCGGAGTCAGGGTCATACATTCACCCCAGTTCAAAGCAAATCTGCTGTCTGAATGACTCAGCTCACACACAAACAGTATTCGATGGTAAATTAACAGGAATCCTACATTATAACTACCAATGATCAAGTGGATGTAATTGAAAAAAGTGACTCATTTGAGAATGTGTGTCTCTATATGATTAAATTCATGTGTTAGCCTCATAATCCAGTCCCAGTATCATCAGTTATGCTCAGTTGCAAGTGCAGAGGTGATTACTGTCAATTCAAGTGTTGATACAGCAGACGGCTTAATGGTGAACAACTGCCACCACCTGGTGAATTTTAGAATTACACTCACCTTGACATCATTATTAAACAGATATGGAGCACATTTTGGTGACGTCAATAGCAATGTAAGCTAAATTAACATAGAGGATAATTGCATTAAGGCTTTGCTGCTGTGGTGATTCATAGCTTTTGTGTTTATTCCTCCTATGCTTCAGGAAAAAAATGCAATATAAATGCACTAGAAACATTTCATTAACCTCTTTTTAACAAAGCAAAAACTCTGCAACAAATAGCATGTAACGATTCCCATCCACTCTATACTATTAAATAACACATAGTTCAAGTGTTATTGGTAATTATGTTTTTAATCAGTACACAAGCGCTGCATGTGTTTCCTGTTTATTTATTGAGTCGATAATCCATAAAGCCAGAAAGCTACTGTTCATCATTCCTCCAACTTCTGCGGGTTTCAGGGAGGTTCGAAAATTGCACATGAGAGAGACCCAGAAGAGGTTGAGTAAATCATGCCATCAAGCAGTAATTAAATCAATTCTGTATGCAGCAAATCGCTCACGACAGAGTAAACACACTTTGTAATCCTCTCTGAGAGATTTCATCTCATCAAATAGTACACTAATGCTGCAGCTTGAGTGACTGTGCTCTGAAGTATCCTTATCCCACAATGCTAACCTTTAGTGTATTAACTTAAGGACAAGTGGTGCTTACATAAATGTCTTTGCAGTTGGCTGATGCACCAATTAAAATCTAATACATCTTCAAGTACTATAGTGTGCTACTTAGAGAGGTTAAAGTCTCTGCATAAAGACATTAGAAAGTATTTCATCTAATGCTGTATGGCATTCACATTTTAGATCCATTAACTGTACAAGCCAGGTTAAACTAACCCCAGGATATGAACGGTATTTCAGATTTCTGGAGTATAACAATAATAAGTAAAGTGTAATTTGTTTTTGTCAAGGAATGTGTCTCTTCTGTATGTGAGGTCCAGGAGGTTAACAGAATTTATGTTTTTACAGTTCGGCCCTCCTGACGCAAAACCACATAATGCCAATTAAGCGTACGACTATTCCACTCTTTACTTAATGGAGCCATGATCTTTGACCCACACTGCAACGCTGTCTGATTTTCTTTTGCTTGGAGCTTCCTGCCTCACAACCCGTCCATCTTTAATGCCATCTCAGCTTCAATGACTGCTGTGCCGAGGCGTCAGATACCGTCACGCTCTCGAGTCGTGACTGGAAACTGTAAGCTCGGAATGTGCCAAGACATGAGTGCAGCACAGACATTGGACCTAAGAAACAGGGCAAATAATATGCACTCAGTGTATGATTTATGGCTCAATATGCTGCACTTTGAAAAACAGCTAATATCTTCCTCCTGGGCGTCTGCCAGCTTTCTCCTCGTCTTACTTCATAACTAGACACATTAACATTTCTCACTCTCTGCTTCCTCGCACTTAACTTTTGTGTGGACGTGTAAATAATTACTGAACAAACAAGTCATTTATTCCCATGGTGACTTTGTCATGTGTTCAGTAACTTAAATAATGGAAAACCATCCATTACCTGCCTCCGTGGCGATGCTGCCGCTCGATATGTAATGTCCACACAAAGGCAGGGTTAAATAAAACACATGTCAATATGAACACATACAGTGGTTGTCTTGAAGTGTTATCATGTTCCTGCTGCGGCAGTGGTTTCCCTCGGAGAGTGTGTGTGTGCGTGTTGACGCTGCACCTACACAGCTACCTAATTATTCCACAGCTGATCTGATACATGATGCTGTTCTCCCAAAGGAGCAAGAGATGCTTCAAGGGGTAAGTCATCTCACACGCAGGAAAAAAAAAAAAACACACAAACAAAGCAAAATCAAGTTTTCATCGTCTAAAACTGAAGAAAGCATCATTTTGAGGAATTTTCAGGGTGTTGCAGTCACCGCCTGGCACGTCAACGCCTGGGAAGGTGACAGAGAGCCAGATAAATTATTCTCTCGCTATATGTATGCGGCATAATTGCAGCCATGAGAGGCAGCAGCCATTTTATCAGTCACAACAACAAACCCCTTGGCGTGTTGGGATGGAGAACACATCACGCTCATCCGGTGACAAAGTGCCACTAATCTCTCCATCCATTTTTCATCTTGATAGCTGCTGTATACGCCTTGCTGCAGGGAGCAACTGGGGCCAAGAAAAGGAGATGTTGGAGAGAAGAGGAAGAGGAGGAGGAGGAGAGGGTGCGCAGTATGTGGGTGGCACACTAGTGTCAACATCAGACACTGCAAACTAATAGGCTGATCTATAGGTGCCACAGAAACAGCTGCTGGGACGCCAGAAGCACACAAGTGGAATAAATACATTAACCTGGTTAGCTATCGAAAAGCATCCATCTGGAGGGTGTGTGTGTGTGTGTGCGGGTACGTCTCTGCCTGTGTGTGTGTGTGTGACTGCCACACATGCTCAGTGGTTTGGCTTCAGGCCCTTTTTGCTGCCAATGCGTGGCACGATGAATAGAAAGCTAAACTCAACAAGGGATGCCTAACCAGCCATGGCAACGACTGGCTGAGAGCGCCTATGTAAGAAGCAGTATTACAATGCATTAACTTGAACGATAGAAAAGGCTTCCAAGTTCAAATCCATCACCTTGAAAGGTCAATTGGCTGAAACGGAGCGCTCATTTCCATAACAGCTATATCAGCCGGTTCGACGTTAACAGCCAGTCGAGGTGTATAACAGGAGAAGAGATTGCAAGTGCATGTTCTTTCATTGTTCCGCTCCTCCATACACCCACCGGTCAAATTCCACCCACCACAGTGACATATCCTGTTCTGTTTTGTTCCACATCTCCTCTAGCATCAGTGCAGTTTCTCAACTCGCACACACACAACAAAACCTCACCGAAAGAGCCGCTTAACCAGCGAGTTGATGGAACAGTTGGCGTCAAGCGTGTAACGACACACAAATGAAGCTAATTATTGATCGAACTGAAGATACCTTATCACATCTCTTCCCCCGTTTGATCCTCATTTATCCCTCTTAATTGTGTGGTGACGCTCGTGCTTTGCAAATAACAGACTTTGATGAAATATGAATAATAACGGTCCATTTTCGTCCTACGCGTTCGTTTCTACCTGCCTGACTGTACCAAAGATAGGAAGGATCTAATCAAATGATAATGACTATTTACAGAGAAGCTATACATGCGGGGTGAACTTTTTCGATCCAGAAAATCAACACTGAAATTAAAAGTTTTTATTAGCAAGTATTAATTTCTTAAGAAAACAGGGATTAATTGGATTTAAAGCTGCTGCGATCAATATTTTTAGATTAAAAATGAATTAAATGATTACTTGTATGAGAGAGAGGCTGCTGGTAGTGATGAATCCACAGAGAATTATCTGTTCCATTTAGCTCTACAGAGCCTTTTCGCCTCTTTTCGCTCATTGTTGTGGTTTTATGGCACGTAAATTTAATGTTTTATGCTACCTGCCCAGCACCAAACGACAGATGGACAAAATTAGCAACATTAGCGGCTAAATTGCCAAAAAAATTTTCAGGAGTTGGTGTTACAGTGCCACAAGAAAGTGAATATCAGACTTAAATTCACTAGCTGGGCAGAAACAGGACTCCAAATGAATGCTAATGTTGCTCCGTGTCGTCTCAATGTGTAAATAAGCAACTGTTTGCTAGCAAGTTCGTCAAACCAATGTAAAAGTAATGTCATATAATCTGTCACATAATGTGTTGTGTTTACAATTTTCTGTCACCCCCAAGTGGCGAAAAAAAGGTCTTTTGTGGCTCTGCGCAAAATCTGAGAAACTGCCTTGAGTGACATCACATAAGGCAGTTTTTATGTCAGCTGGGTCTGAAAACAAGTTTGAAAATGTTAAAAATCTGGAAAGGTGGAGTTAGACAAATGGCTTGAGGCAACATTAGCCGCTACTAGCATAACAAACCAAACTATCAACCATCTTGTTGGTAACGTCTGTGCCAGTTTTTGACACTAAAAACCTTCGGATTTTGATCTTTTTTTCTTTTTCTCAACATTCATCATGAATCCAACAATGTTGTACGAGAATCTGTACCACTATCTCCAAGGTAACCACCTCCAAAAACAATCCACGCTACTTTAATTTTTCATTTTATGGTGTTAATCCACCATCAAGTAAGTCCACGGGGTTAATGTCTGTCGCTCTTGTTCGGGTTGCAGAGAAAGTCTGCAGTGCACGGTGCAGCTTTTTCTCTATCAAAAAGGATTTAGGCAAAGCAAATTTTAAAAGGATTTCTTTTAAAGCCCAAATCCTCAAATCCTAAAAAATTACAGTTCTGCCATGCTTAAAATTCATCCTTCACGAGTATTGAAAAACACATACTC
>JAPZEA010000015.1:9011509-9023091 GCA_029783685.1 Heniochus monoceros | reverse complement strand
TATACAGAATGGACTTTTGTTCCTGATTTGGTTCCTGGTTTTAGTTCCTGGTAGGGACGTACTGATAAGCATTTTCTCTCATGATACCAGATTAGGGAATCTGCAGATACAGAGCACCAGTCTGATATCTGAGGGTTCTCTCTTAAAATCTCTTTTCTCACTGTCTGGAATGGCTCATTAGAATAATTTTTCCATAAGTTAACATAAAACTGATTGTCACCGCGACTGAAAAGATGGAACTGATAGCAGAACCACAGAATTCAAGAAACCGTATTTTATATGGATCGGTCATGTCGCCTCCTTTTGCTTTTCAACAACTGACTCTAAAATCTCTGAGTTTCCCTGAATGCACCACTGGTGAATCGCTCCCAGTCCCTGCTCACATCTGCATAACCGCATTATGACAACATATGAATCCTCCGCAAAATAAATGAATGAAATACATCCAGCTTTACGTTCACAGTGAGGAAGTGTTAAGATCTTACACTAAAGTTTGGGGAATGGTGATAAAGAATGTAAAGCATGCTGCAAACAGCCCAGTATGATCTAATAACAAGTTGCTTCAGTTGGAGCAAACAAAACTTAATTAGAAAATGAAAAGGCCTCATCTCATATTTCTTTCCATATTTTAGGAAAAAGGGGAAATTGTAATAATACCGAATATGTGATTCAGTTACTTTTATATTCTGTCTTCGGGCCTCCTCGAGCTTTCTGCAACTCATCTTTCCTTCTTCTCTGACTCTTTCTTCTCTCCTTGCTCCTCCGTCTTTTGTTGTCACCTTCTATCCCTGCAGGCGCACTCCTCCTCAATCAAGTCTTTTTTTTCCTCCTCCTCACACAGACAGCACTCTCTCCATCCTTCCTCCCTCTCTCCCTCTCTCTCTCTCTCCTCTCTTTCTATGCCATGGGGGTGAAATGAAGAAAAAAAAAAAAATCTCCCAGCTTCTGTCGTTCTCTCTGTCCTTACCCTTCACTCTCGTTCCCTGCTGCGGGCACTCCCCAAACACACACACACACACCTCCTCGCTGAGGAGATGGGTGGACAGTCCCTCGCTGTGGGCTGCTGTATGCTTGACCAGGCCCGTCTCTTTTATTGCTGACAAGGAGGCACACTGTAGCATGCCGTTTTGGTCCACTGAAAGGGGGCCGGCCTGGAGGAGGATAAGGGGAAGGAAAGGACGAAGTGAGGTAGCGCTGAGGAGGACGTGAAGGAGCAGAGAGGGTTAAGGGATGGAGAGAGGGAGAGATTGAGGGGAGCAGTTTGAAGGATAAAGAGGACAGCGGGCGTAGCAGGGGGCTGAAGGGAGAGGACACTGTTCTTTCATCTGTGCTTTAGAGAGGAGGACGATCTGTCAGGTTTATTTAGACGACCGACACGGCTGATCTGACAGCGCCGCTTCGTGAGCATCACTCGTGGGTCTATATGTGTTTGATGCTCAGCTCAACCTTGTCTGTTTAGCCTGCCGCAGAGTAGGATATGAAGTGTAAATATGTGCATGATATATCTGATCTGTATGTAACTCTCTGTGTTACAGACAGCTGGGCTTGGACCTGGTGCCCAGGCGAGAGTTCAGCATGGTGGATCCAGATGAAATCAGCGTCACAGAGCTTTACAGACTGGTGAGTCGTCTTCCAACTCTCCAGACAGTGTTTAGCTGCTTTGTTCTCAAACTAACTCCTCATTTAAGGAGCAGCAGGTGAGTTCAGCAAGAATCGGATTCCCGAAAAAGTTTGGACGCGGTATGAAACATAAATAAACCCAGAATATGATCATTTTCTAATCCTTTTGGACACATACTCAATTGAAATCAGTACAAAAACAATATGTGTGCACTCTGTTTTTATTTGGTTTTACACAAGGCCCCAGCTTTTTTGCAATCTTGGTAGTATAACAGGATAAGTGGGTGTAGATAATGGCTGGATGGATGGATGGACTGGCCATATAATACTGTATCTACTTTGTTCAGTGTGTAGCTAAAATTGAAATTGACAGTCACAGACTTCAGTGCTAACTGCTTCAAACAACACCGTTCTTCGCCTGATGGCAACAGACAGCTGAAGGATGTTTCACCAGTTTGTTCTTTCAGTACTCCGTCTGATCCGGCTAACCTCTGAGGTGATGTGAGGAGATGTCCATCACTCCTTGAGTTCTTCTTCAAAGCTGGCAGGTGGAGGTGGTGGTGGTGTGAACAGGCGGACCACATCTAACCCTCCCAATCACACCTTGAGACGTGGAAAGTTGGGATTAACTTCACACTTCACACGTTTTTGGTGTCATAAAAATCTTATTGTCTTATCTTAAATGCAAGACAATCTCACCTTTAACGCAGGGACCTTTTGAGTTGTAGATGCTCACATTTCCACTTCCTCCAAGCACTTTAAGGACTTTTCATCCAAGGTTAGTGTTAAAAAATGCCTGAAAGTCGGGTTTGGAAGTTCGCTCTTGACCTTGGAAACAGCAGTTGGCCAAACAGCACAATTCGGTAGCTGTTCTGGAGCTTTCAGTCGCATCACACAGCCTCTTCTCTGTTTTCCTCAGCGCTTTCAGGACTCCTCGTCCATGTCCGCTTCAAAGTTTACACAGAAACACTCGACAGGCTTCTGGCATCATGTGGAAAAACGTGCTTGAACGTCTGAATCTCTACCTCCTCCATCTGTCTCCATGCCTCCTCTCGCCTTCCTTCCCCTACTGTTTGCTCCCTGCTCCCCCTTCCCATTTCCTCCAAGCCCCAACCGCTGTTACCATGGCAACCACTTCTCTGCCCTGATACAGCGCAGGGAAAATTGTATCACACACACACACACACACACACACACACATTGTGACGGCTTTCCCTTCGCAGGGGTAATTGAAGCTCTTAATCCATCTGTTTCTTTTTTTCTTTTTCTTTTTTGTTTGTCAAAACAAAAGCAGGCGTAGCAGGATGAAAGCTTAATACACCCCCATTAAAAGGTGCACAAAATGAGCAAATGACTGCAATTCCCCAATACGGAGACAGGATAAAGGGACGGGCATTCACCGCCGCCATCCACACACGCATGTAAACACACAGCGCAGCGTCACATCGAGTCCAAACGACATCAATACTGTTCAGTGAGATCTTTGTGTGTGAGAACAGCTTCTTTGTGTCTGTCTTGTGCCTCGCTGCTGTGGTGTGGCTTAATTAAATTGAGATGGGGATTACCTGGTGTGTGTGTATGTGTGTGTGTGTGTGTGCTGAAATGGCAGTGGGGTGTTACTGTGGGAAAATGTAGCCTGACTGCTACATTGTGTCAAGGAATTGTGTGATATCCATCCGGTGAAATAAAGAGGATACTGAGAAGGATAAAGGAAAGACAGGAGAGATAATTCATACAGGCATGGCAGAGACTATATGACGAGTGTGATTCCAAAATAAAATACATATTATTTGATTATCTCATTATGTTTTTGGTGATATTACTGCCCAAAATGACTGAGACTTTTCCAAAAGACCTATTTTACAATACATGTGGTCGTATTTAAAGCTGCAATAGTCGATATTTTTGTAGCAACAATGCATCGAATTAGTGTGTGTGAAACCCACCACCCTGACCACTGTCTACAGACCCCGTACATTTAGACACATCACGCTTCGGTCGTGATTTTGAGAGAGGCTACTGGCAGGGAGATTTACAGGAAAATGTTTAAACAGGAGGACGACGGGAGAGGAGGTATAAATACGAGAGAACCACAGGAAAGACGGGAGGGTTGGCAGGTCTTTTCCGGCCGTGGCAGGCAGCACCAAAGCTCTGATAGTGTAAACCCATTGTGCGCCGCCTGCCCAGCACCCAATGACAGGCAGAGTTAGCAGCTAGCTGTTCAGTGAACGTCATTGTTAGTTTAGCATTTTAACAGCTAGATACCTCCCTCAGGAGTTTGAGGGGAGTGGAGACATACCGGACAGACCAGAGAGACCAAATCTGGGTGATCATTTTGTTTTGGTACCTCTCCTGTTTCAGTGCGCAGCATGTATTAAAGCCGAGTCGCAGGTTCGAATCCAGCCCAGGTCCTGCGCTGCATATCATCCCCCCTCTCTCTCTCCTTTGCCTCTCCTGTCTCTCTCCAGCTGTCGCTAACATAAAGCAGAAATGCCAAAAAAAAAGCTTGGTGTACATAGCATGGGGGCAAGTGCTGAGAAGACATATTCCAGGGATGTCCTTCTATGGAGATTGAGGCCTGATTTTTAGTTGACTTGACTTCTGAAAACAGACCCCCTTTGAAGCATTTTATTTGGTCGCAGCCTTAAAGGGACAAAACCTTTATCAAATCCCTAATTGGCTCCCCAGCCTCACGCTAAGCCTGCTCAGTTAAAGCCGAAGCAGTGCAAGGCAAAATGGCTTCAAACTTCCCGTTTTTTCCTCGGAGGGGGAGTTCAGTTCAGTGAGATCCCAGAGCGGTGAGTTCATTAGCGGTGGCAGATCAGACAGCGGTGATGGATAGCTCAGGCCTGGCCTCGGACACGTGGTGGTGAAACTCCCTCAGTTATCGCTAAACATGCTTAAAAACGACACACACACGCACACCTCTCGCTTCCTGCTTGTGTCACACAGGTCTTCCTCCCACAAGCTTAAAAGAGGGATGAAAGGAGGCTTAAACAGTGATGTCGAAGTGAGTGATGAAAGGCAGCTCTGATGGAGGGATGGAGAAAAAGACTATAAGTTTCCTCCGCGGCCTCAGTTTGACCCCTCCTCTTCTGAAGCCCCCCTGCAGTTCGGCAGTCGCTCCGCTTGGCGCTGCTTCGTGCTCTTTGAGAAAAGACGACCGAGTGAACAATAATAAGACGGGTGGGCGAGCACACACACGGTCACGCTCAGCTCCGTCTCTCTCGCCCTCTTCTCGCTGCCCACAGCGTTTTGTGTTGCCAGCAGGGCCGCCGGGCCGTCACGTCGATCCTTTTGTGTCTAGTCATGCTGAAGCTGTCGTACGACGGCACACCGCTCCAGCCAGGCAGTTTAAATGACACACTGAATATAACCTCGTCATAAAATCCCACAGCATAAATTAGGCCTCCCCAGACTGAGCCATCCTGGGTAAAAACCCAGGAGCTCAGCACTATTGTGTAGAGAATAACCAATCTGGAAAAAAAAACAGCGCTGGTGCCTTGTTATTAGATCATTCTGCAACGTGTTTTCTTCTGGGAGCTCAGACATGGCAGAGCAGTCACGACAAAACAAAACATATTCATCATTTTGACACATATTGCAATTGTAAAATGATTTGTGGTATAATTTTCAAGCATGTTCAGTCTCGGAGGAGCATCTTGGTGGTGTTTTATATGTTTGTATTTATAGTACAGTACAACTGTTTTCCAAATCATTTCGTACATTTTAGATTGATTTCTTACCCTGTAGGCAGACGCTGTTTATCTCACATTTCGATATGGTATGAAAATCAGCTTTCAGACACTTAAGCCTTCTCTGAGCTACTGTAGCTTAGCACTTTGTTCCGTCAATGCGCTGTTGTTATCACTTGGCAACGCTCTCTTGGGTGTGTTGAAAACATCGCAACATCAGTGTCTTTAAAGTCAACTGCTGAAGTGTATTTATAATGTCGGGAAAAAACACTTTCAACTGTACTTTCCACATCATCCATGTTTGGGTATTGTTTGTCTTCTAGGTCATATAGTCCCCCCAGACATCTACAGTATTCCACAATTCTACATTGAATAATCAGATTCAGACCAGGAGTATGAGCCTAAGGCAAAAATCAATCCTCAACCTCAGCTGTCCAGCTTCCTTGCAGAAAGGTTGTTACCTCTGGGACTTTATGTACCCAAAAAAAGTTGTTTTCTCCGGTAGCGCGAACTTCCAGGTTGTGCATTTAACCCGAAAAGCACCACAAAAAGAGTGCAATTTCACAATATCTTGCTACAACCTTGCATTTTTAAAGTAACGGCAGGTTCTCACCCTAAAAATTAAGAAAAGATATGCCAATTTTTCAGAAAACCTGCTAGAACTTCTGGCCACAGTAATCACACATGCGATGATTGATCCCACCATGTCTGTATGGTAAATATGTAGCTGGAGCCAGCAGCTGGGTTAGCTTAGCTTAGCATAAAGACTAGAAACAAGGGGGAACAGCTAGCCTGACCAGGCAACCACAAAGTTACTGGTCACTGCCAAGAAATAGTTTATAATAGCATGCTAATTAGTGACCTTTAGAGCTGCTGGTAGATGTATTTTGTTTCCGGTCTTTATGCTAAGCTAAGCTAACCCACTGCTGGCTCCAGCTACATATTGCCTGTACAGACATGAAGGTGTTGTCTGTCTTCTTATATAACTGTGCATGTTTCCCAAAATAACAGGAATTCACAAAAGGGTTCCAACATGGTTAATAATGTCCTGCCGAAGGTGACTGGCAGCGGTTTGTGCATTGTGTGTCTGACTCTTCATCCTCGTTGATGCTCTTATGTGCTTTTACTGCGCCTCGACCTTGTGTTTACTTTCTTCTTTCTTTTTCTTTTCTCCTCTCTCCTCACTTCCTCCCCTCCTCTTCTCTTTACATCCTACTACAGAAGTGAATGTGGAGCGCAATTTGGCAGTGGCTTGACTGGCCATCTGGTGCGCTGTATGTGTGTGTGTGTGTGCGTGTGCGTGTGCGTGTGTGTGTGTGTGTGTTTGTGTTTGTCCTTATATTTTTCGATGTTGACAGCAGATTAGGATGAGCCTCTCATAAACAGAGCTGTGTGTGTGCGTGTGTGTGTGTGTGCGTGTGTGTGTGTCGATATGAAAGGTATTTACACCATGCTCTGTGAGACGTTATTGATCTTTTATTGATAGAGATTGACTTGATATCTCCTGTGATATCAGACGCCGAGATTCGTGCTGCATCGCTTGACTGCCTGCATTTGCATTCAGTGTGAATTTCGGCGCTTCGGTTTCTGTTGCTCTGAGATTAAATAACCAGTTGAAAGGGATGCAAATCACAAACACCATCATTTCTTTGTGTCAAGAAAATAATTAGCCTCCATAAAGATAAACGCTTGAGGTAAATAAATAAGATAGAGTACAAGTTTTGGTGCTTTTATACCTGATTGTAAATGTGTTTTCCTGACTCAACAGGCTATAATGAATTTCTCTGAGAGCACTTGCATTGTAAAGCACAGAAATAAATCTTCACATACTTTTTTTTGAGGATGTTTATGTGCATATCTGTACTGTATGTATAGCAGCATGAGCTCCCTGTGTCCCATTTGTTTCTTTGGCACCAAGACTGCAACAGAGAAACAGTCAGACAATAGAGCTTGAAGTCTCACGTCGTAGCCTCTGGTGCTGTTCACGATCTCCAATATTCCACGCTAGATTAACTCAGTCTATATCAGCAAAATCTATATCTTTAGAGTGGCTTTTACTGCCTTCAAATATGTATGCAAATCTGCCCCAAAGCTCCTCCCAAGGTGTCTCATATTATTTATCTTCATCTTGGAAACTCAACACTAAATACAGCATCTCTTGAATGTGATTGGCCGGTATTAAAAAGAGATGTAGCCACATGTTTTTTCCCGATTAACTTAATTTGATAAGCTTTGATCCTGCATTTGAGGGTCTTTCAGGGTTTAGAGCGCATGGATTTTACTGTTTTTCTAACCTTTCCATCCGTTCAGTCCTCCATCAGAGCAGTACAATATGTGTTTTTGTCAGTTTCTTTACTACTTTTGCAGATTAAGTCTAATGTATAGAGTTCTCTGCTCAGCATGGCATTAGAAAATCGATTGGCGCTCATCCCGTTCTCTCCTCTCCTCTGCAGATGGAACATCGGCATCGTAAGAAGGAGACCGCCGCGGCCGCCAGCACCCATCACTTGTTCGTGCACATGAAGAGTCTGATGAGCGCCAATCTGGGGGAGGAGCTGGAAGTCTTCTTCCACATTTATGATGGACGGGAGAACCGGCCACTCAGGTAGACACTTGAGAGAAATAATCCTTCATAATTGTCGAAGCAGTGATGGAAAATGCATCACTTTTGGATACAAGTAACGGTATTTGCTTCATTATTTTGCTTAGGTTGCAAGTCTTCTTTTTTGGTTTGCTTGCATAGCTGCATAGTTCTTACATTTGCTTTTTTGGAGGCACTGTCCATAGCAATGGAAGTGAGGCGGATTGGTGATTGCAGGGCGAATGGCTCCCCTTCTGATGTCAAGAAGCCTTCTCTAATTATGTTCATGAAGATTTATTAAATGAAGCAGGTTGTTAAAGTGCACGTGGGCACATAAAAGTGGGCACGGCCATGCTATTTTCTTATATAAAAAGTGTCCGTGCTGTCCACATTAAAGGGCCTATCAACCTGGGAGTCTGCACACGTCACTTGCACGCACGCATGCACATCAACACACACACACACACACACGCGTATTCCTGATGGGGCGTCGGCCAAATACAAGACTGTGTTTAAACTCCCTGGTTTCATAGTTCAAAGCAAAGGAATTCCATTTCATGTCACAAACAAGTAGATTCGTCAGGCGAGGAAAATGAGTGGGTTGAAGAACGAGCACGGCAACACTGCAACTTCTTTTGATAAGTCATGCTCGCGTTTGACGCTCCTCTCCGCCCTGCAGGGTCACATCAGAGGAACAAGGGTGACATTGATGAGGCTCATTTTGTTTCAGCACACGCACTTCACTCCACTTCTGTTTCCTATTGAAATCCACTTCGTTATCCGTCGCGCTGCTGGCGCGGAATCAAAACTGTGGCGCAAACTTGGTTGACCCGCGTCGCTTCGAGCCGTGCACGGAGGATCTGTGGTTTCCCCCGACGTCGCATGAATAACGGCACACAAGAAAAGAGGTTCTATTTTTACGAGAAGTGTGCGAGGCTTTTTTGGTTTTCGTGATGTGGTTCATCTGTGAGAAAGATGAGATTCTACACACACAGGCACACACACACACACAATATATATCAGTGGCTCTGAAGCACTTTTAGTTATTCAGATATATTTAGATTTGCTCTCTTGTGTCCTTTTAACTCACACGTCCACAGTCATGATGTACGGTAAAAGGTTTGGCAATAATGAAGGTACATTTTTCGACTGTTCCCAGCCCACACTTTGTCTTGAAGTGGGTAATTAGCGTCCAGCGGCATCATATTAAGATCCACTTGGAGCACTTTCTCTATTACTGTCATTATCTGTCTCTCTATTTCTGTCTTGCTGTCCGTCTTCCTCCCTCTGTCTTCCTCCCGCTTTGACAGATTGAGTACCTTAGCTAGGTAGGAGTAATTAGACTCCTCGAGTTCTGTCATGCATTTGAAGTGGATTCACAGCTGAAACAGAATGAAGCCGGCTTGAGCTGTTACGCTAAAATGCAAGCAGCAGCTTCAGAGTCTACATGCAGTGCAAATCTTTCATCTAAACTGAATACAGCAGATGACGTAATTACAAGCAAATACAAAGCTTTGTTTTTCCTCACAGTTTATCTTGCGCCCTAAATCAGCCAATTCCAATTTTTTGGGGGATAGAGGCAGTCAGAGGCCTTCACCGCTGTGCCTTGGTGGTTCTGTCTTCGAGGAAAATCTCACAATGGCAGCTCGCCAACGTTGTCTCTCACTGTCTGGTCACGCACATAAACAGTGAGACACACACACACACACACACATTTACGCAAAGATGCCTGGCACGGAGCCACTTCGATGCATCCCTCTGTGCTGGTAGTTTCCGTGTGTGTGTGTGTGTGTGTGTGTGTGTGTCAGAGACCAGATGGGGGTCCGACCCGTTGTCTCAGTACCATGCCAACACCAGCAGCCTCTGTGCGTCATGGCAGCTTCTTTGTGTTCAATACAGGCTCCTTGTCTGGCTTTCCAGCAGGACACACACACACACACACACACACACATGATCCTGTTGCTCTTTCTGCTCCAGATCAAACATTTATGACAACAATGTGAAGACCCTTCGTAGCGCCTCACTCTGTCTCAGTACATCCTCACACTTCCCTCCTCCTGCTAACAAGGTCGCTCATGGATGACTGGACATGTGCGGCGACGTGTGTGTGTGCATGTTTTCCTGCTCGTTCTGTGCGAGCCGCAGAGGCCCGGTGTGTGTTTTTGGACAAAGGGATGCAGGTTAGTTAGCAGATCTGGCCTTGAGTGTCCTCTAGCTGTTCGCCTCGCTGTCTTGTCTAGCCGCTTTCTCGTCTTTCCGCGCGGCCTCTTGGGGTAGATTTAGGTTTTTCGGCGAGGTGGGGTGAGAGGCAACAGTGGCAGTTAATTTATCCAGTGTTTCACACACTCGCTATTACCACCCACCCCAACCCCTCCCCACACCTCACTCAACAGGAGCCATACCACAGTCTCTCCCCTGGACTCTCCATAACTGCAGAACAGGTGAGGAAGGAGCTCAGGAGGATGAAAGTGAGAGGGCTACTGGCCCTGATGGCATCAGCTCCAGACTGCTTAGGGACTGTGCAGATCAGCTCTGCACATCTACAACGTGAGCCTCAGTCTGGAGAGAGTTCCAGCCCTGTGGAAAACCTCCTGTGTGGTTCCAGTCCCCAAGACTGCGCATCCCAGAGAGCCCAACCACTTCAGGCTGGTAGCCTTAACTTCTCACCTGATGAAGACCTTGGAGAGGATTATTCTAAACCACCTCCGTCACCCGGTGAGCAGCGAGCTGGACCCCCTACAGTTTGCATATCAACCAGGTATTGGTGTGGAAGATGTGACCAACTACGTGCTCCATCAATCTCTTCCCACCTGGAGATAACTGGGATCAATATGAAGGTCATGTTTTTTAATTCTCCAGTACTTTCTTTTTTTTTTTAAAGATTTATTTTTGGGCTTTTATGCCTTTAATGATAGAACAGCCAAAGAGTGACAGGAAATGGGGAGGCAGAGAGAGGGGGAATGACATGCAGGAAGGGGCCAGCCGAACCAGGAGTCAAACCGGAGCCACCTGCGGCGAGGACTATAGCCTCTGTATATGGGGTGTCAGCTCTACCCATTGAGCTAAACGACACCCCATACTTCTCCAGTACTTTCAACACAATCCACCCATCACTGCTGAGGGAGAAGCTGGAAGCTTCATGGACCACTGACTACCCCACCAACAGAGCACAGTATGTGAGGCTTCAGGATGTGGTAGTCTGCAGCACCGGAGCTACGCAGGGTACAATGCTCTCCCCTTTCCTCTTCACCCTCTACACACCGGACTTCACACATAACCACTGACAGCTGCCACCTCCAGAAGTTCTCTGATGATACAGCCATCTTTGGAGAGGTGGATGGTGGAGGCCTTAATCAGCTCCTTCAGTAACAGACTGCTGTATCCACTGAGTAAGAAGGAACGCTACCACAGGTCCTTCATTCCAACGGCTGTCACACTGTTTATCTCCAGCATCACTTCATGCAGCACTAAGTTCATGTTGCTGCACATATTTTTACTGTGTTGTATATTTTTTCTATTGTGCAATAGTAAAAACACTATATATATTATCTAATGTAGGGAGAAACAGCACAACTCCCTGGTCACCCAGGAGGTGACCCCCAAGAACAGGAGGGGGGCCAGATGTCTCACCCACCCTCTCAGGACCAAATGGTTTATAACTTTGTTTTCAACTCACACAGACTTTC
>JAPZEA010000015.1:8728412-8743406 GCA_029783685.1 Heniochus monoceros | reverse complement strand
GCTGGAGCCTATCCCAGCTGACTTTGGGCGAGAGGCGGGGTACACCCTGGACAAGTCGCCAGTTCATCGCAGGGCCAAGATCAAGTTTGATAAAGATATTTGGCACGTCTCAATGACAGCATTAAAGGCAGTCCTATGGACGTATCATGATATACTGCCTTCACAAAATTATAAATCCAACATTTTCTAATCAAATTCATGCTTAATCCTTACCTTTTGTCCACAAAAAATACATTTATTAATCGACCACCTTAGAAACTAAGTAAATACTAGAAGTTGAGACAATTTAAATATCCTTTTTTATTTTTTTAGATTTTACAAGATTCTGTCTTTCCCTCCAAACATTATTGTTGAGTAGCAGTGGGCTCAGTTTTTTGCAAGCTACTGCATGTCAACAAGGCTATGGTGAGCAGAAGATTTTACTGGTATGAAATAATGCTATCTTAAAGTGTAATATGGTTTCATGATGTCAGTAGTCACAGTACATACAAACTGTCACGATACCTCCCCGAATGTCCTCTAACACGTTTCAGTGCATTAGAAATGTGTACCCATAACACCAAGTTGTTTCTCCTCAAAACTGAGGCAGTCTTCTATTTCCTACCTCACTTCTTGTCACAGCCTCTGAGCTTGATTCTGCCACTAGCAAGCTCTGAGCTCTGTGATTGGCTGACAGAGGTGGTCACATGCCACAGAGATACGCTGTATGTGGGTACAGTGTGGTTTCAGGGGGATGGAGGCTAGTCCTGCCATTTAAATATAACTTTGCAGGATAAGAAGAAGGCAAAACTGACAATATTGGCATTTAAGTTTGACTGCTGCTATGTAATTTGTGTGCATACAGGCTTGTCAGGCTTAGATATGAAGCAAACAAAAAAATGAGAGATAAAGTTTAGAGAAAGACGGTCTGAAGACAGCTACATATAAAGAGTAAAATAGAATGAGAGAGGGAGGGGGAAAGAGATTGACAAAGATGAGAGTGAGAAAAAAGTAAAAGGGGGAAAAAAAGGGCAGAAAACGGTGAGGATGAATCCACGGCATGCTGTTGCTCTTGTCTTCCTGTAGAGTGTCCAGCCCAGCCTATCTGAGGCTATCAGGCCTATCAGCCCATCTCCCTGCAGTGCTGTAGTCAGCACTAATCACATTTTATGGCTCTGAGATGAATGGGAGGCCTCGGCTTGGAGCCGGATCGATCCCAGGGCCAGATAGACCAGCACCAGCAGCCTGCAGCCTGGGCCAACAGGATATTTGCTGTTGTGGCAAAATGACAGAGAAAGTGTGAGAGGGAGACAGAGAAAAAGTGACTGGGGGAGGGATATGACACAATAAATGGCAAAAGATTGATAAATATCATGAATATGAGCACAATATGTACAGTGGCACATGCGAGCTTACAAGTGACAAAAACAGGTGAACGACCATTTTCAGTGCACACTTCCATGCTTTCTCTCCATAGGCCCCTTCACAAGCTTCTTTCATAGAAATCTGTTTCTTATCTGTCCAATTTCCTTCTTCAAAGAGGCCTTGTGTGAATTTAATCTACTCCAGTAGAAGGTGTTGTGGTTAAGTGCTGCCTGTGCATTTTGCCAAGGTGTGTGTGGTTGTGTGCGTCTGTGTGTATATAAAGACGCTGTGATTAGATTGTGTGCCTGGCATCGTCAGAATTCACATAAATCTTTTGTTTACATCCTAATGGTTGTAATATTGTTAGGATTTGAAACAAAAAAAAATAAAACAGAAATTAAACAAAGAATAATAATATGAGTCAATAAACCAACTAAGTGTAGCTATGTGGGGAGAGGCTGTGCTATAGAGATATCAGTGGGTTCCAGGGGAGAACTGGGCTGTTGGAGTGTTTCATCCAGCTAAGCCTTGCTAACTCTCAGCCTGAGCCAGGGGAATGGGGAACAGTAAAAGCCCGTGATATTGGAAGTGAGATGGCCATTTTGAAGGAATGTAAGCTGGTGAAACAGATTTGGTCTGCCTCAATCAGCTTAGCAGCTTTGTGGAAATTGGCTTCACCGTAGCACCGGTTATGATGGATGGCTGGATGGATGAATGTCTCTTTTTTGTATGTCCTTTCTTTTTTGTGTTTTTCGAACCACTCACTTACCTCAAAAAGCCCAGACCAATTCTGGTTATGTTGGTTGCAATGACTGGGACCATGTGACATTATTTGAGGTTTTGCTTGGTTTTGCATATTTTCTTCAGGAGAATTTTCTGGCAAAAAATATTTGTGCAGAATAATTGGTCTTAATCTCTACCGGGCCACAGGGAGACAAACATCTGGTGGCTCAGTGCAGTTTTGGTGTCTGTTTTGGCATGAAAGTGTACCCCGCCACCATGTCTGTGTTTTGAACGCTAGGTTTGTATGTGACAAAGTCTGTTTTACTCAGTTTTACTGATGATACAATAGCAACAAAATAACAGATAGAGTTTAAGTCGCAACTCCTCATGTACCACCATCAAAATTTAATTTTACTGTTTGACCAAATATCTGCAAAATTAATGGCAATCCTATCAACCTCAGCTGTACTTTGTGTCAAGTGCTAATTAGCATGCTAACTGAGATTGTGCAGAAAATTGTGCCTCCTTAACATCAGCATGTCATTATGAGAGCGTTAGCATGCCGATGTCAAAGCACCGCTGTGCAGCCTTGTGGAGCTTTTAGTCCTGCTAATAGAAAAGCTTAATCTGAAAAGTAACTAGTACATGCAGCAGCAGCAGCAGCAGCAGCAGATGAAATTAAGAGAGTAAACAGTAGAATGCTCCTGAAGTATGGCGGAGCAGAGGTATGAAGTGGCATTAAGAGGAAACTCAAGTGCCTCAAAATTGTATTTAAGACTTAATTTGCACTTGGTAACTTTCCATTCGGAGAAACAAGAAAGAAGAGTGCTGATGAACATTTTGCAGCGTTGTGTGTTGAGTGAGTCCACTTGTGTGAATCTTTGTGCAGTAAATTATGCTTGACTGGTCTATTCAAATGCTATTCAGATTTTTGGTGCTCCAAGCAGGCAGCGTTTTGTCATATTTGCACTGAACCTGACAAAGATCACCTGTGTGGGGAGCACTGTGACAGCTCGTATTTTGAGGTTCGAGGTTCTTGTCAGCGACACTATTTCCTTTGTCTGTTTAATCATTGTGACTCTTTCTGCTGATGCTCTCTACCTGGGTTTTCTTTTGTATTTTAAGCAAGCCATTTCCTTATAAAAATGGTTGTTAAGTAGAGCAAATGTAAAATCTACTGACTTATTTCAATCAGTGGCGGAAAGGACTGCAGGAAAACTGGAAATCTAACTGGTAATACTGCACCGCAGTTGTAATTTATCAATGTTCTCCAGCGCTGGAGGCCTGGATCACCAATCATATTACCTTGAAGATGCCATTCTTAGCTCTGATTACAAATCTATTTCCAGCTAATCACACCCACAACAATAGGAGTGACGTCAAACATTAGCCCTCATGGGTGCTTCTTTAAATAATAGTTGAGACTCGCGCTGCAGGTTCGGGCTCGCAGCGTCTATCTGTCTGAGGCAGAACAGGCAGTCCGTGCTGTGGTTAAAGCCCCGAAGAAATGACAAACCTGGACGTCAGCAGACTCCGAAACTCAGGTCTCAAAATTCTAATTATACTCTTTACTCTCTTGATATTTGCTCCGCGTGTGCCAAGAATGAAAGGAAAAAGAAATGCATCTTGGCCCTGTTTTGCTGCTCTTTTTCTTTCTTTTTCTCCTTTCTGTGCTGTGTCCAATTGAATTAATAAAACTACTATAATGCCCTTTATGAACAACTGAGGATATTTTTTTTCCTGATGATTATACAAGAATATCCCCACAAATAATGACCGAGTGGGTTAAAAACAGCATGCTATATATGATGCTGTGCATAATCTGCCTCATGTTTGAAATGATAAAATATCTTATCCTATGTAATACATTACATAATCAGATTTATAGGCTAGAAAACAGGCCTATTTATTTTTCCTCCCGTAGCGATGAAACAGGAAAACATCACTTACTCTTCTGTTCATTTGCATCATGTTCATAGTACATGCAAATAGACATCTCTAATGATAAAATGGACAAATGCTTGGAGTAAGCATGCAGGATCCTGAGTGAGTCATTATGCCACAGTATGTGATGACCTACTTCACATTAAAAGACTATCTGGCTGTTGTGCGGCAGACCAATTTACTTCATAATGATGACAGAAGAAGAGAGAGTGACGGGTAGCAGAAGAATGAGGCAGAGAGTGAGAGATGTGTCATGTTAGCTCCACAGACTTTGTTCTTCTAAAGCAGTCAAAATGCCTCGGTTGCGCCCACACACCTCTCTAAACCTCCTACACACACACACACGCACACACACACACACACACACACTTCATAGCCTAAAGCATGATCTCCAAGTGTGGTTAGAATAAAAAAAAAGAGTACTTCAAGTGCTAATCAATATGCAGGAGATTTTAAAACTGAAGCGAACTTCTTCAAAAACTCATTTATTTGGTCCAATTTGTGGCTAATTGAAGCTTCGCTAAACCCCGCCCCCCCTTGGTTACTGTTGCTGTGCCCGTCAAGCTTTTTGTTTTGCGTGGCAGTTTACAGTTATAATGATGGCAGACTGACATCTAAATATTCTCTGGGTCCCTGATTTCAAACAGCAGTCGACAGACGCTAGCTTTGTATTTTGGGCCAGAGACCATCGATTTTGATGGCTATCACTGTTGCTGGCAGGTTTTATCAACTGTAGCTAGCTACCTAGCTAATTAGGCTAATGTTAGCTCAATGAGCTGGTTGAAAACGCTGACTTTGTAATGTTTTCCAGTTTTTAAAATAAAATCTTATTATTTATCTTATCATGCGTGATATCATGCTGAAAAGCTGAGGCTAAAGCTACATGTCTCAGGCATGTCTTCATCTTCATCAGTTCATACACAAAACAGAGGACATGGAGATAGAGAGCATTGCTCTTGAATTGCAGTGTTGCGCTCGTTGGCCATAATATTATAAGTATGATGAGGAAAACTATAAGGTCAGGGCTTCTGGGATGAGGACTAGCTGTTGTGTTTAGCAAATGTGAAGCTAGCATTAACTCCTCTTTAGCTGCTAACGTTAGCCAAAATGTGATAAAGCAGCAGCCTAAAGTGCCCGCTGAGAACGGGGACTTCAGTGTGAGTTAGGTATTGATATGCTTACTTCTAAGCTAGTTAGCTAGACATGCTAATGATAATAGCTTGTGTCAGAGCAGATAAACATTATGATTTTGGTTTTAGAGATGAAAAAAAAAAGTAGACGTCACCCTCCAAACTTTAAACAGCATCACTGTCACTATACAGCCTCATGCAAACTGCTTCATGTGAAGAACTCCAAAGCTTGACAGGCCTGTTGTGCCTGGCTGTGATTGGACAATCGCTGTTGAGGGGAGCAGTTTATTGAACGGTCAGTTTCGGTCACCTATTTAAAAATAGCTCTCCTCTGGGGCACCCTGATAGCTCACCTGGAAGAACATGCACCCCGGGCAGCGAGGCCGTGTCCTTAGCGTCGCAAGCCGGGTCCGATCCCGACAAGGGGCCCTTTGCTACATGTTATCCCCTCTCTCTCCTCCCTGTTCCTATCTCTCCAGCTGCGCCATACAATAAAGGCAAAAAGCCAAAAAGAAACTCTTGAAACAAAAGCTCTCCTCTGTGTTTAATGTTAAGAAGCAAAAAAATGAAAAAAAAATAAAGGAAAAAACAGGATGTAGTAAATGACGGTCTGTGTCAGCAGGTCAGCTCGGCCACGAGTTCACTCTGCTCAGCCTCTCTGGCAGCCCGCGGTGGTTGCTCCTGTGCCCTTGTCAAAAAGATCGCACCTCACAAGTAACCGCTTAATGCCCCACCATAGTCTCCGTGCTTTGCAGTCAAAAGAGAGTTAACATTTGTATTCCTCATCATCCTCACTGCGCTGCACTTAGTCCTAAGCCCTGTCTACAACGCGGCAAAGTTTACGGCATAAAAGCTAATTTTTTGTCTTTTCACCGTGAGAGAGCTGAGGCTCAGGAATATTGCCTGAGGATGTTTCATATCCCCACAGCCCCGACTGCACACTCTGCTTCCTTCTTTTATCTCTTTTTCTTAATCACTCTTCTTTTCTCTATATCTTACTATAGCTCTCCCTTTTTTCTCCCGCTTTGTCTCTCTGAGACTAACCTGTCTCTTTTCTTCCGCCCCCACCTCTAATTCTTTTAACTTCCCTCCCCTTCCTGCTTTCTGTCCCTGCGCACGCCTCTCCATCTCCTTCACTATGCGTATGTTTTTCTGTTTTTTCCCCTCCTTGCCTATCGTGGAGAGAGTGCAGGCAGGTCTCTGTGCTTTCGGGGCCTCCTCTCTCCCTGTCAAGCTGGCAGCACCCAGAGGAAGAGGCAGCGCTGTCACTATGGACTGGCTCCGGGGAAGATGAGGCAGAGCAAGCGAAAGTTACAGAGAGGAGGAAGGGAGGGGGACAAGGAGGGGACGGAAAAACATGACACGGAGGAGGTGTACAGATGACAAGTCCCTTCATTGGGGAGTTTTGTGAAGTGAGGGAGCTGCAGAAGAGGAGAGAGGGAGAGGAAGGCAGGGGGGGCCCAGGCGGGCATGCAGGATGTTTTTTTCAGGAGAAACAGCTCAGAGATGGCGTTGGTGCTCCTCTCCCCACAGGTTGGCGAGCGTTCCTCGAATAAGCTAGCCGAGCGCACGGCGCTGCGGGCAGATGCTGCTCGCATCCACCTCCATGGCTGAATGCATGATTCGCTTGTTGTTTACATAAACCGAATCTTACCCGTCAGTTGAAGGGCACGCAGCTTCATGCAACATGAATTTGTCGAGTCAGGGAGACAACTGCACCTTTCCACAGCCGTGTGCATTCGCTTCACGACACGTGGCGTAACCTGGTTCGTTCATGGGTGAGCGCCTGCGTGGTATAGCCATGTAAAGCTAATGTTTTGATAAATCTAACCCAGCAAGCACACATGATCATCTTCCTCTGAATCACTGATTGACAGTCGTTAGTTTAGCATTAATGTTTAAGCCAGCACGGTATGGAGCCTTAATTTGTCATTCGCCGGATTGGATGATAAAATATTCGCCCCTCTTGATTTCTTACGCATTTCTGCCCACTTTTCAGTTCTCTGTCCCAACACCTAATAAATAAAGCTCTTTCACTTCAAAGGGCAGATGCATTTATTTTCAACAGGCCTGCTGATCGCTGCTCAAGCCGTCCTCTTTGATGTGCACACATAGTTAAGTTATCCCCGACTCGGAGAAAAAGCTGAACAGGAGATTTGTGTTTGTCCCTCAGACGCTGCGGAAAAAGATCAGCGACTCTTTTCCCTGTTGAGGCGATCAAAAATAGTTATACCGCCGCTCTTTTGATGAGACACTTTGGCCTGGAGATTTGGGGAGTTGCAACAATAATACTTCTCCGAGAGACGCTACCAGGACTCACCGGGCAAAAAAAACCAGGTCAGTGTAAAAAGGGGCTGTGTCGTCCTGCGTCCAGCTACCGTGGCAGAACGTATCTCGAGAACCGAGTCGGATTCAGGCAGGTAATGTGGGTCACGGCGTTAGTCGGGATCAGACTACACAATATCAGCCCGAGAGTGGCCTTTCAGATACAAAAATGAGCATTAAAAGTTCCTCTCGTGAGTGCATGGGAAGCCTCACAACACCCCAACCGCAGGACTTTGAGGACAACTTCTATGACGCGCTCCTTGACGTCGACCCACAGGAGCACAAAGGACTCCTCCCTGCGCGGCTTTAAACACGGCGAAGCGAATGAGGAATTATGTCGTCGGTCAGCCAAGAATCCCTATGAACTACGTCCACATTTGATGATTCTGCAGCTTGTGATTTATGTCCAATACCAACGTTCAGTGCCAGGGAATTACTGTGCCCTATATACAGCATACTGAGGCGGAAAGTAAGGGTGTAGAGGTTGAAGTGGGGCGTGTAGAATGTTTGACTTTCATGCAGGAGACCGGAGTTCACCTTCCATCAAAGACGACAGCTTTTCACATTTGTGTCTTTCCCTGTCAGTGTTTCAGTTGGTTAGATATTGCAGAAAGTAAGAATTTGGGAAAGGCTGGCACCAGATGTCAAAAAAAAAGTAACTGAATGTAATCCAGAGTTTTGCAGAATTCTTCATTATTAACGTTCTGGTTTAGTGGCCCGATGAGACAGCCATGAGGTGAGGGGAACAAAAAAAGGGTTGATGCATTGTTTTATTCCGATGCCTCACGTCATCTTGACCAAAAGACTAGCATGTCAGAGTGTCCACAGTCTTCCAAATACAACAGCAAATGTGTCAAAGTGAAAGAGAAAAGATGCTTGTGCTTCCAGGTGAACAGTGATATTGGTTATCTCATGAAACGTGCTGTACACCATGCTATATTGACCAAGTCACAGCAAGAGTTTATGAGTTTATAGTTGCTTTATATAACACAGTGACCCCTCAAAAGACCAAAATATTACATATCCTGATCCCAGCATCAAAAAGGTTGATGCAGGATGAACAGATTGTGTTGCACTCTCTGTCGGTCCTCTTAAAATCTTCCAAACGTTAGCAGAAAACCTGGCCTGTAAATCATGTTCTGAGTTTTTCATGTTGTTAATGTTGCTCTTGCACATGTTGCCGGGCCTTCCTCATCATTAAACCGACTGGACTATGAAGCTGCATTGTCGGACCTTTCGTGAAAAAGCTGTATGAGCTCCAGTAGCCTCCAGAGACATCAAAACACAGCTGAGCCCTGGCACACAGCTGTTTAAGATGGAAGAAAATCATCTTTAAAAAACATGCCCACATGTCTACTCCAACATGAAATTGGCTCATTTGCAGCATTTTGTCATTAAAGTGCTTTCATTTCCTGCGCATGAGGAAAGATCATTCATTAGAGATGACTGTTTTGCTGCAAAAGTCCTGTGAAAATATAACACCCCCTGGCATTTAGGTCAGCCTATGAAATGAGAGTATTCCTGTGGTAAGATGTGTGAGTAAACAGCATCTTATGCAGAGTTTATGCTATGTACATTGTGCAGTAACATAAAGTTTACCAGCTGCTTTGTACAAGAGCTCAAGCCTTTGCAAGTAGAACAAAGTTTGATGAAATGACTGTGGCTTTAAAGGCAGGTATATCTGACAGCGCCTGCTGCTTCCACCTACTGTGATTGTTGCAACAGCAAGTTTGTTAAGGATAAGAGGGCTTTTTTTCACTTCCCACTCTCTGGCTCACCTCTCCACCAACTCTCTGCAAATACAGCATCTCAGCAACCTAAGTAGGCTACACCGCGTTACGCAACGTGAATACTTGGGGACACATTGGCCAAAGCATTTCTTGTGATTTCTTTTCCCCTAAACAGATGATCACTACATCTCTCTTCCTGTTTGGTGGTGTTCTGTGCACAATATCAGGCGACAATGACTGCCCTCTCAGTGCGAGTCTTCAGTGGCTCCCTGAAATGCTTCTTGTTTCTCTGTTGCCTCATTATAATCCTTTGTGTGTCCTCTGTGAATGGCTGATGATGATTATGCAAATGCTCCATCGGAGAGCAGCATGGGTAATTATCACAGCAGAGAATGAGGCTTTTTGAAATTCTCTGACTGCTGAAGGGAAAACCATGGGTCTTCAGTGTGCCTGAGAGTGTATATTTATCAGTTTGGGCAAGTTAGGGGCTTTGAGATTGTGGCCATGGTGATGCTTACCAAACCTGTGGAGGGTTTTGCAAGGTTTATGCATTGTGAGGTTTTTATCCTTTGTAGAATTACTCCATCTGCACAGGAAGTTGAATTGGGAATTTGGTGACTTTTAGGGCTTTTAGTATTGTGTGGCAAAGTGGTTTATTTTGTTCTGTAAAACCCATTTTTATCCAGCTGTTTCGTCTCTTGGAGACGTTAGAGCTTGTTGCAGGGATTGCCCATCACTTATCTGCAGGTTGGGCTTGTTTTTTATTACCTGCATGCAACTGTGATTGGCACCTGATGTACTCTGGATATGACCTTGCATTTTAAAGCCCCGAGTTTTGGCATTACGGCCATCGCCATCTTCGTTTTTTGGAGCCAGATGTGACCATATTTGGACGAGGGGGTGGCCTGGGACAGGGATACTCATTGCTATGCCTCTATTCTGACAGGCTCTTACTGAGAACATGAGGACACACCATGGTAGTGACTTGTCAATCGCAGGGTAGCCACACCCTAAAGCACACTCATCATCTATTTTACTCCAAATGGAACTATAATTTACAAAATAAACATCATTCTGTATTGAAGAAGACTTATGATTGGACGTCGTTTTGAAACCAGTGGAGTCGCCCCTGCTGACCATTAGAAAGGGCGCAGGTTTAAGGTACTTCTGTAACTCAGATTACATCAAGATTGAAAGTTATGCATAATTATGGGCATGGCTACTTTGAGTGACAGCTAGCTGCTAGGTTTCAGAAACCAAGCTTCATGCAGCCTGCTTCAGCTCCACACGTGCTCCATGTCCTTGCCCATTTTTGGGGTTAGCTGGGAGTTTGGTGGAGTCAGGCACTGCCAAGATGGTGACGGCTGGAACACTGTCACAGAGCTTCACAATGACTCTTCAGAAACCTGTAGGTGACGCCATGGAAACTACGTCCATATTTTATACAGTGTGCAGCCTAAATCTAACCAAACCTTAACCATAGTGCTGTCACATCATAAAACAGATAAAAAATCTTGACTCTGACACTAGTAACGTGAAATTACTTTCACACTCAACTTAATAAATGACTTGTAATATTGAACATTTTCTTCAGTATTTGAGCAGCCACTTGAGTGATTGCTGATGCTCAAATGGTCTGAAACAGGGAGCAGAGCTAAAACGGTACTACTACAGACATATTTGTAACATTGAACTGAGTTCAGTTCCTGATGTACAGTGAGTTAACAGGGTCTTGTGTTTACATTGTCACAGCAAAATCCACAAGCAAACAGGACTCACACAAAGCTAAAAATAAGAAAAAACTGGGAAGGTATCCATTAAAGACTGGAGTGAAGGTGTCCTGTGTTATTGAGTAATTTACACACACAAACGCTATCATTTTAACCCCAGGGTGACTGTTCGGCATGTGACCTCCGTTTCACTGTCATTCTACAGAGTGGTGCTTCTGTAAGAGCCAACTGGACTGGACAACTGCTGGGAATATTGCAGGCTTGTACCCAGACAGGCAATTTTCCCTACGGTGGGATAATGGCAGTAAGTGGGGGGGTGGAGAGATTTAGTCATATACTGTACACCTACTTGGAGGGTGGTGATTTTATTCTGCTGCCACCATCCAATATATCGCCTCATTGGTGTTGATTACAGGCAGCTCCTGGTTTCTAGGTTTTGCCATCTCACCTCCTACAACCTGATTTGAAGGTAGCTTTTTTTTCTTCCAGTGTAATTTTATCTCTCTTTTATTTTGTTATTTTTAACACCATATAGGAAAAAGAGTTATTTTCCAGATAAAGCATTTACAGAAATGAAACACATTTTGATGACGTGGCTTGAAGTGAATTTAGGAGAGCACAAAGCAAGCCACAGATAGTCAAGAAATGTTCTTATCTCTTGGTATGTTAAAAAAGCATTTTAGTATTTACATACAAAATCATTCTATTTTCCTTTCTTGTATAACATCAAAATATTTTTTAATGAGTTATGTCACATTTCTGCATTAAAATGTCTAAAACCATCTGGACCTGTGTTATACATTTGCTGAATTGTGTACCATCCCAAAAGTTTCCAGCAATGTTCAAAACCCAGAGAAATCTGTAATTGTAGTCATAGTAATGGTGCCTTTCATTTGGTCGCCCATCAGTGGCTTCATATCACTTTAGCCCCTCTAGTTGCTCCAACTCCCAGGGAAACACAGGAAACTGATAATAACAGAGCATGAGGAAGTACGTCGGTGAACTAAATGTATCGTGAATAAAACTTTAGTACTTTACCTCGCCTGTGAACATTTCCACCTGAGTCACGTCAGAGATATTTTCATCGGCAGTGGTGGCTGTTTAACAATGACGACAACATATCCCATGATCCCACGCTACTGCATCAAACTACATCTTTTGTTTTCATTGTGTCGTTTGAGCGACCCCTAGTAGCAGAAACTACATACTGTGCGTTTAACAGTCATGTAGAAACATTAATTAGCATTTTTTTCCTGATTGCTTATTCACGCTTGGCTGAGAGCCACACACAGCACAAGCCGGACCACATCTCAATATGAATGTAACCACACCGAGACGTCCTGTAGCCGATCAACTGCAGTGTGTATTGCGTGTTACACCTTGCATGTTAAGTGTTTTTCTTATCGACGTAAGATATCAATACTGACTGTATGTTAGCACCTGGTGTAAATGGGGCCATAAGTGTATCCAATCAAAGAGCGACCACCTTACCCCTCCCATCATACAATACTACACTAGGATATGTTAGCTTGTGGGTCGTAGAATTTAGTGGTGACGTATCATCTGTGATGAGCGTGTGGATGTCATTTAATAAAAACTTTCAAAGAGTGTGTTTGCAGCGTAATTTATTCATTTCTCCCTCGGGCTCAGCTTCTGGAACAACGTGATTAGGGAAGGTGGGGGTGGAGGCACACAATCCTCTACAACGCCATCCTCACTGAGTCACATCCACTTTTTAGCAATTAAATCAAATCTGTGAATTATACCCTGACAATCTACATCACATCACATCATCTAAGATGTGAGGAGTGAGATAGATTATACATTGGTCGTAAAAGATGTATTTTTTTCCATTCATTCATTCACTTAAGGGACTCCCCCTTGTCCTGGAGGGTGGCTGTAGTCGGGTTTGTTACATAGCCAGACAGAAATGAACATGTGCAAAAATGCAGTTGGCTGATATAGAAGGCAAGGAAGCCGGTGTTGTGTCTCCTTCAGCTTGAGACTCTCGAGTATGTGAGCTGACATCAGGTCACCCTGTACACCACCTGACGCAGCAAGTGGTACTCTGATGATGGGTCGGACATAACGAAGAGGCTGCCGTCAGCTTAAGCTCCAGGAAACACTAAACACCTTCGATTTATTTCTGGCAGCTTAAAGGTGATGAATTTGGGTTAACTCTAAAGAGGTGTGATTAATGTTTTCAATGTCATATTTTAATCCCTTGAACTAAGTTTCACATTGAAAGTCAGCAAAACGCAGCCGTAGCCCCTGGCTGTGCACTTGCGCTATTATCCAACATGGCTGTCTTCTTTCACAGTTGGATCTTCTTCCCATGAGACCTGCAGGCCCTGCGTCAATCACAAAAATTATTCAAATAGCTTTTACCTCAGTGTTTTTCTGTGAGGAATCTTTTTATAGCAGGCGGAGCGGCAGATATGGGCTGGCAGTGAGAGTAGGTTGGAGGGAGTAAAGATGTGGACAGAAGGAGCTTTCTGTGGCTGCCTCAGTTTGTTCTCCAACACTGTGAAACTCATACATTCTTCAGTCTGTCAGAGGGGGAGCCACAGGCTGACGCATGTCTCTCTCCTCTCACACAGTTAATGGTCACAGTGCCTGGCTTGCTTCTCTCTGCCAGAGATGGAGAAATAACAAAAAGCTACCGTCAGGGGTAGATTAATATCCAGAGGTGGTGCATCATCATTAATTTTTTCCGAAGGAAAGATTGAGTTATTGTTTCACGTTGTAGCCTGCAGAACATTTTGCTTCTTTTTTTTCAGTTGTCAAATTGTTTTGTCTTGTCTTTGCATCCGCTTCTACTTTGTTAGTTTTACATGCCGCTGCTCTTCAGAATGCAAAATTTACCTCCACAAATGAATTGTTTTTGAAAAGCCAGCATTCCCAGAATATTATGAAACCACAGAGCATCACATGCAAAAATCAAAATGACGTTAAAACACGAAACTACACAAATTGAAGTCTTATGTGCGTCCAATCTTATCTCCCGTACATTAGGTCTGCAAGTCGTGATTATTTTCATTACCAATTGATTATTTTTTCAGTGAATCGTTTAATCTGTCAATGTCAAAAAATAGTGAAAAAAATCACAACTCCTAAGAGTCCAAGGTCTTCAAATGTTAAGATATTCAGTTCACAGTGATTTATGATTGAAAGAAAAGCAGCAAATCCTCTCACACATGATTTTTTACTATTTTGCTTAAAAAAAACCCCAAACATTTAATTTGCTTAAAAAATGACAGTCAATTATGAAAATAGTTCTAAATTATTATTCTGTCAATTGATTACATGTTTCCACTCTGAACAATCTGTTTTGGGGGAATACTGCTGCCTGAATTTCTATTTTTATTATCTTCAACATGTTTACTGCCAAACTTTTGTCATTATACAGTATATTTTGATATTCCTTTCGTGTCCCTCAAGCCAAAGCCTTGCTTTATGATAGCTACACTGTCCACATACAGCTGAAAGAGATGCTCAGTACAGACCAGCGTCCCTCATGCATGAAGATAATTAATGAGGGCAAGATGATAAGACCTGTTTAATTACTTCTAATGATTTAATACATGTACATTCCCAAAAAGATGGCTCAACTTTCCTTTTCTCCACCGCATTTTTACACTTACAAGAGCAGTGCAGATTTTAGGCCGGCGTCTTTTCCATGAAATGAGAAGACTAAAAATCAGTTATCGAGCAGTATTTTCCACCCAAGATGAAACTTTTACTGTTAATGACAAATTCCACAACCAAATCCTTCAGATCAAGTGAGAATCAGAGAATTTGATAAAATAACCCAGGTACAGTTGACAGATGACAGCCTTTTTTAAAATTCAATTTTTAAGACCTTCAGTCTGGTCCAATCTAATCTAGTTTTTTTTCTGATAAATTGTTTACTATATAAAATATCACAAAAAATGACAAATTCCCATCTCCAATCACCAGAAGTGAGGTTATAAAAGGCCAGATCAACAGGTATTTAGTGGGGAAGTACTCCTAGTCGAGAAGCTGTGACTGGTTTGATTTTAATTGACTATCAGAAATGTTTATTGA
>JAPZEA010000015.1:8379950-8391032 GCA_029783685.1 Heniochus monoceros | reverse complement strand
GCTGTCCAATCAAAGGACAGCAGGACAAGAGACAGGTGACGGGACAGCAGCACAGGAGACCAGCGACAGGGCAGCAGGACTGGAGGTTGGTGACAGGGCAGCAGGACTGGAGGTTAGGGATGGGGCAACAGTACAGGAGACCGGCGATGGGACAGCAACACAGGAGATCGGTGACAGGACAGCAGCACAAGAAACCGCTGACAGGACAGCAGCACAGGACACCGGCGACAGGGCAGCAGGACTGGAGGTTGGCGATGGGACAGCAGCACAAGAGACAGGCGACGGGACAGCAGAAATGGAGGTTGGCGATGGGACAGCAGCACAAGAGACAGGCGCCGGGACAGCAGGACTGGAGGTTGGCGATGGGACAGCACAACAGCAGGCTGGTGACAGGGCAGCATTATTGGGAGATGGCTGCACCTGAAAAGTTGTTTTGTTTTCTGATACGTTGTTGTCTTTCTGAAAATGTTGCTTTGTTAACTGAAATGTTGCATTTCTTAAAATGTAGTGTTTTTTCTGAAATGTTGTTTTCTTTTCTGATTTTTTTTTTTCTGAAATGCTGTGCATTTTTAAATGTTTTGTTAAATGTTTTGTTTTCTGAAATGTTTGTTTCCTGAAATCTTGCTGTATCTCCTAAAATGTTGATTTGTTTTCTGAAATGCTGTGTACTCTTAAATGTCCCTTTGGTTAGTGTTGTGTTTCCTGAAATCTTGTTGTATGTCCTAAAATGTTTTTTTTTCTGAAATGTTTTGTTTTCAGAAATGCTGTGTCTTCTAAAATGTTTTATTTTAAATGCTGTGTTTCCTGAAATGTTTGTTTCCTGAAATCTTGCTGTATGTCCTAAAATGTTTTTTTTTTTCTGAAATGTTTTCTTTTCTGAAATGCTGTGTTTCCTGAAATGTTGTTTTGTTTTCAGAATTGTTGTATCTTCTGACGTGATGTTTTTTTCTGAAATGTGTTGTATCCTGAAATTTTCATGCTTACTGAAATGTTTGTTTTCTGAAATGCTGTATTTCCGAAAATGTTGTTTTGTGCTATCAAATGTTTTTTTTTCCATAATTACTGTGTCGTCTGACATGATGTTTTGTTTTCTCAAATGTTTTTGTGTTTCCTGAAATGTTGTTTTGTTAACTGAAATGTTGCATTTCTTAAAATGTAGTGTTTTTTTCTGAAATGTTGTCTCCTGTGCTGGAGCTGCAGTTGTCTCCTCAGACACAGCTGCCGCCATTTCCTGAGCCAGAGCTGCATCTATCTCCAGATAATGCTGCCCTGTCGCCAGCCTCTAGTCCTGCTTTCACGTTGCCGGCCTCCTGTCCTGTTGTCTGACGGGACAGCAACACAGGAGACCAGTGAGCTGAGCTGTCAATTTTCAGGAGAAGCAGAATCCGCCTCCTGAAGGTCCTTGTCCAGTCAATAATGTAGCTGATTAGATATTGCAGCTCGCAAATATAGAGCAAAGATTATGTAATTCAAATATCACAATTAATTGTACCTGCACTCCAGGCATGCCATTTCTGATGCTGTGACAGTGTCTTCTTTGCTATTCCCCAACTGATCATTCTCACTGCAATGTGAAAAAACAATCCACATAAACATCTTTTGCCACTTGTCAGTCTGCTTCTTTTGACTTGGCGTTTGGATGAGGATCTCGGTGATATGTAAATGCAAATAGATAGCTCGGATGCTGTTTGCATTACTCACCGGTCTGGTGAAACTGAACACCGGAAAGGACAAGGGCTGGAGTCAAGCGGCACTTCTTTGGTTTGAGGGGTGTGGAGGTGGATGGGCCATCACTTTGATCATACCTAAGATTATCATCATGACATAATAAGCCTGTTAGTAGGGAGTAACGTGCCTGGTCAGAATCAGAATCAGAATACTTTATTGATCCCCGAGGGGAAATTGGTGCAGGCTACATGGCTTTTAAAATCCTAACAACATGCCTCTGTGATGATTTATTCTTTATTTACTAAACTACGTAGTGATAAAAAATGATTTGACAGATTCAGCTGACTCTGACAAACACTGGACCAGTGTTCACCCTGGTCTCGTTCCTCCTTTTGTCGCTGAGCACTTGGGATTCGTATTGCTGTGAAGCTGGGCGATTACCGTCAAACTGCAATTTTTCTGTTTTTTTTCCACACCAACTGGCAACTACTGAAATGCTTGATCACTAATGACAGATAAAATATGATACCAGCATCGTTATACTATTGGCTGTCAAGCCCTTTTATAAGCAGGAACCAAACTTCAGACGTCTCACACAGACACAAGAGAATTAAACATTCATTTTGGACCCAGCAATTACAATCATAATGTATTTTTTACTAAAAAGCAAAAGTTTTATTCCAAGCCTCCCTAAGTTAAAGCTCTGTGGATGTATTATTTAAAAAACAACACAAAACATTAATTTACATAAAAATGTAAGCAATAAAACATTTAAATCTAAATCAAGTAATAATAATAATAATAATAATAATAGTGCAGTCAGTTCTTTTGAAAGTTTGGCTCTGTATTAGTCACAGTGTCGACGGAAGGAAGAAAGCGTTTTGTAAACAGTTTTATCTGATGTGAACGCTTCGGCTGCATCTCCGCCCCGGATCACACCCACCAAGCTTACAACCTCAAAATCACTTCAAACAAGTTGTCACACAGACTGACAAAGTCCCGAACACGAAGGGCCAACTTAAAAGATCACAGTCTACATATTTGATCACGAAGTGGCGAGATTTAAGAGGAAACTGTTGCTCAAAACAAGAGATGATCGTGCGGAGACCGCGCCAGGGTAAGTTGCATCGATTATAGATCAATTGATTGAAGATTAATTGCGCAGATTTAACTAGTGTTTACTCCAAGATCGTGTCCTGTTTCATAGAAAGGCATTAATGGAGCATATTTAATACGTCCCTGCACTGGCTCTCCACGGCTTCTCCATGGATAACCGTGGCGCACACTACAAAGATGCGCTCCACCTCGGACTGCCCTTCGACCTAGACGCTGCATACCTCGACCCTGTACACGGCCAGACGCTACCCTACAGACGCTTCTCCTATGTCCCCCTTCACGGACCCCTCGGCGTGTGCGAGTATTCCTTCGAGCCTGCGTTTATCCGGAAAAGGAACGAAAGGGAGCGGCATCGAGTGCGCTGCGTAAACGAAGGGTACGCGCGGCTCAGAGAGCATCTGCCGCAGGAGTTTGAAGACAAGCGGCTCAGCAAAGTGGAGACCCTGCGGGCGGCCATTGACTATATCAAACACCTGCAGAGCCTGCTGGACTTGAACGTGTCCGGGATGGAGGTGACACTGGGGGACGCGCGTAAGCGTGCGCCGCTGCCGCAGAGGACAGAGTGCAACAGTGATGGAGAATCCAAAACTGGCCTCAGCGACAGTGGGGAAACAGTTTACTAGCTCTCAATTTCTGTCTCTGATCCGCTGTACATTAAATCATTTGTAAAGAAAGTAAAAAAAAAACCCAAAAACACCTTCCTGACACTGTATCCACTGTCTGATTTTATTCCAGAGTCTGTACATTGAGAATAAACATCGTTTACACTTAGGGAGCTCGGAAAAACCCCCACAGTAAAATAATTTGAATGAAGACTGAATTAAGTTTTTTTCTTGCATTTTTGTTGCTGTAATGATTGTGTGTCTCATTAACAACCAGCTAGTTTTATTGCTGGGTGTGACATTGAAAACAATGAATTGCTGAAAATAAAAATCAGTCAACAAAGTCTTTCGAACATTTGACTGAGTGATCTTCAGAAATATATGTTAACAAAGAAGTTGTGGTCATGCCGTAGAAGGGAATATTGTAAAAAATAGAAAGAATTCTAACTTTTTTGTGGGACACGCTGAGCTCTCCATCTCTACAATAAAAGATGATTTTAGTGTAGAACCATCCGTCACTTGGGAGATCTCTAAACAAATAATGTTGTGTCTTAATATTCAATTCTTGTGAACTTGAAAATCTAAATCCTAATGATTTATAATTTAATGAATAATTTCCAAAGCGATGGCATCCAACAGCAGTAAGGTCATGCAGCAGTCAGGTTAAAAATCAAATATCTCAGATGTCCTTTTCTTTTCTCAGACACACTTTTCGTGCAGGCCAGTGTTGAGAGCTGGAGCCTATTCTGAAAACCAGACTGTGCTTGGTCCTAATATGACATGTAGGATCATATGCATGTGCTTCATTGACACAAAATGAGTTCATTGTTTGAACTTTTCTTATGCACACACACTATAACGTTGTCCCATGGCTGTAAAATCAGGAAACTTACTGTAATCAGGAGAAGATGGTGCCACCTTTCTCAGCATACTTTCTCTGTGACTTGTAGCAGGAGAGGCACAGGTGGAGGTGATGACATTAATTGGCAGCTCAGGTTAAGAACACCTAAATGAAACGCAGCCATTTCACCATGTTATTAACCAGAGCTGTGATAATGAATAAATCAGGATGTATTATTGTGGATTCGGCTATAAATCAGTAAATAAAGTAGCTGAAATTCACTCCACCTGTCTCAGCTGCAACATCAGTGACGCTTGCACATTAATGCATCACTAATTCTAATGCAGCCATATAACATATTTTTCTGCACAATGAGTACTTTTCCTTTTAGCACTTTAAGTATTTTGATGCTAATACTTATGCACTTTTATTTAAGTAAGTTTACTTGTTATTACGTACTTTTAAACTGCGGAAAATCAGGGTACTTCTTCTGCAAATACATATCAAGACGTCTTCTCTGAACAAGACTTATTCTGTCAGAAACTGCTGTGCATTCCTGTATTTTATTGAAGTCATGGCCAGTGGAAGTGAACATTATTTTAGAGTAATGCAGGCTTAGCTGCTCCCCAAAGCACAGAAATGTTTATTCAGTGTCTAAGTGTCTATTCAGAGTTTTCTGTTACTTGAATGCTCCTCAAAGACCACCTACTTACTGAACTATCTCAGGGCTCTCAGGAAGTTTTTCCGTCCTAATAGCTTAAGGAATGCATTTATCAGGGAGCCCTCAGCCCTGCAAGAGGAACCTCCAAACGCACCTCCTCCTCTCCACCCTATTTGCGTGTTTATGCTTCCCACCTCCGCCGACCTGCACGGAAACAGCCCGCAATTTCTGATATTCAGCAATACCAAAACCACAAATTGAAGGGGAAAAAAAGCAAACATGATATTGTATACAAGTAAAAGGGATTTGGAGAGACCAGCAGAGTGTGGCTCAAGTGAACTGTGTCGGTATGGATGAGTGGCATCGATAGCCATAAAGGCATGACATACCCATAACAAAAAGTGTTTGGCTGTGCAGTGTGTGAATTAGACCCAATAATTAGCCAAGTGCTGGTACCCTGGGCTTGATGGTTCAGTGGCACTCTGAAGATAGAGAACATGAAGCTACTTAAATGAAAGCCTCTGGCCATGATGGATGTTTTCTTTCCTGATGCACACAGGCTGATTCTAATCTGATTCCAGCACAGATTCCTTGCAGGCATTGCTCGATTTTTACTGGAAAAGTTGTTGTTGATGCATGAATGTGATTTAATACTGAAAAGAAGAGTTTATAACTTTATTTTCATAATTTCAGTTTATTTCTGGAATTACAACACATGGTAACCTCCTACATTATCAAATTCGTGCCATGAAGAACTGCACAAGACCTTGTCGTCTCAAACCAGCAGATACAACAAAAAGCCCTGACACCGCATACTGTCTTCTAGCAAACCTGAACTTCAGAGACAATGGGCCACCATGGGTCTCTGAGTAAACACACAGTTGCAGACAATAACTCCATCATTCACCATGTGGGGATGAACTTACAAAACAAGATTGTGATTAAGGATATGAAGCATAAAAAATGAAAACAAGTCAAAAGGAAAAGGTAGAATAATCGAGCAAAGTAGAGTAGAGATTGTTTTTGGAAGTTGGATGGAACTACAAAGTTTTCCTTTGTTGAAATGGAGAAAGAAAAACCAAACTAATGTGAAACAACCCCTGTGTGGGTGTCAGACAGATATTTTCTATGTGCAAGAGATCTGAGATCTATATTAAGCCTGCTAATGTTGTCCTCTGTCTGAAAAACTACAGATTTGTGCAGTGCAAGAGAGCAAAATTCCTGCAAACATGCACGATGGCTCGGTTAGATAAAGTTTATCAGCTGAAGTGAGATCAGTGCGGGACCACCGGGAGAGCTTGCTGCGACGTGTTCAGACAGAGAGCCCACATTCAGAGACGGAAACGGAACAACTGTGGGTAAGAGGGCGCACAATGATGCATGATTGTCCCCTGCACACTGCACAAAAAACACTGATGCACTTCAGCTTAAAAGCTGAAAAATGTTCATCGGCATATCTGCCGTTTGAGATTCAATGGAATTTTCCCTTACAATAAATAATGTCAATTTTGCAACTCTGCATTGCTGGTAGATGCACAACCATGCAATAGTGATTTAACCTGTGGCTGTGTTGATTGAAGTGTTGCATAAGGCTGTTTTCACTGACATTTGTGGGAAAAATCCAAATTATGAGACGCCAGATAAGGCAGCTATTGTATTGTACAGTGGTAGAAGAAGTATTTCAAGAATTTACTTAATTAAAAGTAGAAATACCACACTATGATAATACTCCTGTGTTTTTTTATTTATGTAAAAGTACAGAGGTATTATCAACAAAATGTACTTAAAGGGCCAGTGTGTAGGACAATGCCACAATTTTTATTCTTATAGTTCCTATACTTCATATCTTATTATAAACTGATCATGTGTTTTGTATGTAAACTTTTCATTTAAAAGAAAGAAAGTAATTATAAAGTATCATAAAATTGAAACTGAAGTACAAAGACCTCAAAATTGTTAAGGAAATGTACTTAGTTTATGTCCACCGTGCATTTTGTGCTTTATTGTAAGGTGTTGCTGTTATTTTGTTCACCCCCTGCACCTCTTTCACACAGTCAACTACAGGAGAACAACATGGTACTAAAAAGCTGACAACAGTTTATGATGCTGATGGGAAGTCATTTCATGGGGCATGACAGCAGGGCTTGGTCATAATAAAATCAGTTACTGACTCATTACAGTAACGTGAGTTGGATTATTCTTCAGCAAAACCGGTTTGTTTCGAAAAGAACGCCAGGAAGCAAATGATGCATCGCTGAGTCTAATTTATTAATTTAAATACATATTTACAAGTGAAGTAGAAGCAAGCAACTGTGTCACATTCAGTGAGATGTAAGTTTGCAGCACAGTGTGTGTTTATGCGGTCAGTGGGCCTGCAGTTCGTCAAGCTGTTCGAGGAGCGCGTCCTTTTCCAGCTCCAGCATGGAGATCTGCCGATTCTTGTCACTCACCTCCTGCCAGGGGAGGACAATAAGACAGAATGATCTATGCTGTATCACATAGGCCCAAACGGACGAATCAATGGAGAATTATGGAAATTTCAACAAGAGCATCCTCTGTTTGAAAAGATCAGTTAAAGGAGAAAAACATCCACGTCAAAAGAAATGAATCTAAAATGGGATGTGGGATGTTTGTAGTAGTTTCCTGAGAAAAACAATTCACATTAAAGACTATTTCAAGTCTTCCCTTCTCCTTGCCTGCGTCAGTACTGTGTTGTGCCACCGGAGGTCGCTGTCCGCCACAGCCTCGGGCAGAGAGGCGAGGCTGCTGCTGGTGGCGTTGGGCTCGCTCATCACTGAGCCCAGAGAGCCGTTCACCCGCTGGATACGAGACCTGAGGAGGCAAGACCGAGCCTGCAGAGATACACACAGGTGGCTGTTCAGAGGCTCTCATCTAGTAGTGTTTGTGATGATTGTTCAAGGCTACTGTTAAATCTTCATCATCTAGTCTTCATAACAGCTGCTGTGTGTATGTCTCAGCCTGTCTCTCCTGCATCCATTTAGAAGTTAGTGGTTTTCAAAACTACTCTAAGGGACCCTCAGAAAGGAGCTGTTCTCAAAGCTGGGTATATGAACATATAAGTACCACAAAGCCATCAGCTTGTGTTCTACATGCATTGAATCAGTAAAGACGGCGAGGCCCGGTCGTGTACCTCCGCTGCACCTTCCAGGCTGCAGCCGACCTCGCTTCCAGCCTCGACGTGGTCCTGCCTGGCCCTGTTCTCCTCCAGCCGCTGGAGGTACCACAGACGGGTCTTCTCCAGGATCTCCAGCCCAGAGCACAGAGCGTCCTTCTCCTTCTCCAGATCCTTCAGACGCTTAATCTGAGAGGGGAAGAACACGGCTCGATGAGGTTCGCTTAAAGCACAGAAACACTGAATTTTTCAGTGTTGTCTTGTAGCTTAAACTGAAATTCTCCTCCATGGATGTCATCCAGGAACAGATCTGTGACAAGATACCAACAAAATGAAATGTAAAGGCTGAGTGGTTCCTACTACTGTCTAGTAAAGTGGAAAAGTGTCCACAAATCAAAGGTGGGTGACTCATGTCACTGAATTTGAGGACTTGAAACTTGCTAACACTAATAAAAAACTTGACTTGACCTTGACTTGGTATTCATGACTTGAGACAGATGACTTGGGAGGAATCAAATATTTGCATTTTTCTAGATAATGAGAACATATGTTTTGTTTTTGAAACTTGATTGGGTGATTTCGAGTGCAGTGCCATCAAGCCTGGCAACCTACAGGGACTCAGCAGACCAGCAGAGGCCAACACAAGAGGGGGCCAGTGCAAAAGTAATACAACTTGGAATGAAGGATTGCGTTGTCGATGACGGTAGCAAGAAGAAAACAGCGGTGTGCTCGGCCTGCAGCTCAAGAATCAGTGACGTGACCACCACAACACCCAACTTCATCCGTCCTACGAAGAAAGATATGTGATTGTGTCTTTTTAGCTAACTTATTGGCTAGTTATGAAGCTAAAGTTAAGCTTAAGCCACATTTGATTTGGCAAAGACAATCAGAGGACTGATTCGGGACCGTATAACCAGTTGAACTATGATGGCATGTTAGCAGCTAATACAGCTGCATTCCTCAGGACTAACTGGTTGCAGGTGTAACGTTAGTCTTCTCATGACATGTCATTGTACCCCTCTCTCTGCTGTTTTAAGCGCATCTTTAATAATCTGAACCGAACGCTTAGAGGTCCAGGACTATAATTTCTGAGCCTCATTCTCCATTCTTGTTGATTTAGGAGGTTTTTTACTGTTTGCAAAATGTCAAATATCAGAAATGTGTAAGGTGGCAGCAACAGTTTTTAATGTTGAAATGAAAAGTCAGCTTTTCATGGTCGCAGCTGGAAACTGACATGCGTGATTCTCACCACAGCAACTCGAGACTTGTGACTGCCTCCTCTGCCACTTTGATGATATGGGCAGTTTTTTGTCGTGTGTGTGTGTGTGTGTGTGTGTGTGTGTGTGTGTGTGTGTGTGTTTGTTTATCAGGGGGCTGACTAACAGGCGTGACCACACTAAACACCCGGCCTGTGGCCTGATGTAAAGCAGCGTGATCGGCACAGCGCTGCCTGTTGTCTTCCAGAGGCCCCAAGGCTTTGTTCATATGAGCGGAGCCAATCTACAGAGCAGCAGGAGGCCTTTGGTCCTATTGTCTACGCTCAGCTGGATAACATGCACTTTAAATGGCCTCAAACAGAGCAAACAGCTCTACAACAGCCAGGAAATCATAATACACGGTGGCGGTGATCCACCTTTGGTATCACGAGGTCAGGAAATCAGTAACTTCATTTTTAAGCCAATCAACATTGAAATGGAGTAGGAGGACATTAGACACACATGATGCTGCTGTACCACTATTGGCTCATTTTAGCTGTGTTTGACAGCTATGCTAACAAAGATACATAAAGAGGTTAACTGTGTTTTGTGTGACGTGACGCAAAATCTACTGCGGCTTGTTTTTTGTCTGACAGTTCCTTTCCTCATGATTTACAGTTAATAATATTGCTTACGGTCAGTGGAAAACTGGTTAAATTGAGCCTTCAACAGGAAGCTGTGAAGGTCAGACTTGACATGTGGGAATGTGTCAGAGGGATGACTGCAGCCTCGCTACCTCCAAAACAACACCCAGGCAAGGAGCGAAGACGGAAAGGCTGACTGGAGACACGGCGACTCCACATGCATTTGTATGAAAAGCAAACTCCCACAGTGTTAATAATAATAATAATTCAGTTGTCTCGAAAACACACAGTAACGCTGTAGTTTGGCCAGTCAAGCCCAGTTTAGTCTTTAGTTTTTTCTAATAGGAATTTGTGGGAATTTTGACCCAATGCATTTAAATTTGATAACTTTAACGCCGACAAAAAGAAATAAATGCAAAATACAGAATTTCCCTACAAGCAGCATGTAGGCGGCTTTGAAACAGCATTTAAACCTTCACTCTGGGGAACAAAACGTACAGAAAGTTTGACCTGAGTGTTAAAAATCCAAGTAATTAAACAAAAGTTTCGATTTTCTTTCAGCACATCCTCACACCTAACAGACCGAACAGGTTGAGCGCCAATGACTGACTTGAGGAAAAGTATGCAAGTATTATCAGCAACATGCACTCAAAGAATCAAAAGTAAAAGTACTCATAGTGCAGTAAAATGTTTCCTGTCAGTGTATTGCTATTATATCTGATGTTTTTGGATTAATATTACTGCTGCATTAATGTGTGTGTTGCATTTTTCTCCTGCAGATGTTTATGGTTAAATTAAGGTTAAGGTTTCAGTTTTATGAAGATGCATTTTCCAGATAATCCAAGAGGATTTTTACAGTTTATTTATCTTTGGATGTAGAAGAATTTTCCCAATCGATAAAAAAAACAAAAAAACAAAAACACTTAATCCTTCAGTATATCAGAAAAAATAAAATTCAACACATTTGGAGATCCACTGGACAGGAAGGGCATGAAAACTGTAATTTGTAAAGTAACTAGTAACTAAAATTGTCATAAATACTCTGCCATATACAATAACCCTCCGCATAACTTGTTTTTTTATGTGTTCAACAATCGAGACATGCATATGTTAATCAGTTTTTAGCTTCAGAGCTGCTGGTAGGTAGATTTTGTTACCTTTGAACAGCATGCTAGCTGTTTGCACCTGTTTCCATTCATTATGCTAAGCTAAGCTAATTGG
>JAPZEA010000015.1:8184761-8199434 GCA_029783685.1 Heniochus monoceros | reverse complement strand
TTTAGAGAGGGGGTGTGTGTGAGAGAGAGAGAGAGAGAGAGAGAGAGAGAGAGAGAGAGAGAGAGAGAGAGAGAGGCAGGCCAGATTGCAGAGGGCTGAATCAATGCAGCGGCCTGGTCTCTCTTTTTTTTTTCTCCCCTCTCTTTTTTTTCATTTTTTTTTCTCTCTCTCTCTCTCAAATGATTCACAGTGGAAAGAAAAGGCCTTTTCCTTGTCCTCAGTTGAACTCCACATCAGCTTCCTGTTAGAAAGGCAAGGAGGAAACACCCAGAGCAACACGCGCGTGCGCACATACGCACACACACAAATACACACAGAGGAAGGCCTTCACTAGTGGATTCTTCACTGCCAGAGAAATTAGGTCAAGCACTTAAATGCCCTGCACTGAGATGCGCAGAGATTTAAAACATTAAGTGTTTGGTGGGGACAGCTATGGCATGCCGGAGCAACAAACATGCATGCACACAAGCGCCTGCTGCACTTGGATATGCACACTACTGTAGCTACACACTTTAGTGTCAGCTCATGGCTTGCCACATTATTAATACCAAAAAAAAAAACCTGAAATAATCGGTGACAGACGCCCACTGCTCCTACTGTTAATACACCATCCATCTGTGCAGATTAGAACATGACAAGGTGGCTCAGGCACACACAATAAAATAAATGCTGCGTATTTAAAAAAGGCTAAGAAAAACACCTTTTAAGTCCCTTCACAGGCAGGAGCTAAAGCAATACGTGCATGCATTCTCAAAATGCCAGATGACCTGATTAGGGAGTGACAGGAGTCTGTGTGCGCCTCGGCAACACGGCTCAGGACAGGATGGGACAGCACAACACGCCACATTGCTGTATCAGCCGTGCACACCAAAAATCCCCCCCACCACCACCACCCTCCCTCGCCAACCCCACCGCCTCCCGCCCTCTGACCTGAAATGGCCTTAAAGAAACAACACACCACATCACCATCGCATCCAATCAACTATTCATAGAAAGGCTGGATTGCGCACGGCCTGATCTTGCCGTTTAGGGTTTCAATCAATTGCGTGAGATATGAGAGAGCGGGAGGGAGAGTGGGAGGGAGGACGAAGCTGTTCTGAAAGCAAATGAGAGAAAATTTGGGTGAATCCAAGCCTCTTCTCCTCTCCATAATGGCCACTGCCAGTATGGCCCACAACGGGGCTCTGAGCTACAGGGTGGCAGGGTAAATCAGATGATAATCATGCCAATTTTCACTCTGCAGCCATGTGCTTTCTCCTGTCCCACTGACTCACAGTGGAGAAATGAGCTCCAGTCCATTGTCTGAGGGCCACCTGTGTTTCTGCTCCATTTTCTCAAAGGCACAAACGGCATTTTCCTGTTTATAGCAGTGACTGCGCTTTATAAACGTGCAATATCAGAGTATTAATACAGCTCATAAAAAAAGAGTGTTTGTGACCATCGGCTGCGGCAAAAAGGTCACTGTGACCCTGTTCTCATTGCGGCTTCTGACAGTTCTGTTCCTCTTTCCAGTGAAAGAGAGGGAGGAAAGGAGACATGGAGGAGGGGGTGGGGGGGGGAGAGAATGTGGAATAGCACAACACCATGTTTCTGTCAGCCAACACAGATCTTTTCTTGGGAAACGTTGCTACGTTGCAATTTCAACTGACACTCCAGTATGAGCAGAATCTTACCCGGCCGGTCGGCCAGCCTGCAGACGAAGCTTTGAGAACACACACACGCAGCAAAATACGTAGCCAGGTGTGCACGACGCCAGAGATGATCAGAAGCGACGAACAACCCCTTAAGACAAACTGATTAAGTGTGGCATGTGTGTGCCACTTTGACTTCCGTGTAAGGTGGCATCTTTGCCCTGGAGGATAACTGTGGCACGATCTGAGACAGCAAAAAGAGACAATGACTGAATCTCACAAACAACATGGTGACATGGACACTCACAATTTAAATCCTGCATTTTCACACAGAGTAAAAAAATAACGTGATTCTACTGCAAAGCAATATTCTGTCTCCGATCTTAAAGCCACTGTTGCATTTTGCTTTAGTTGCTCAGACAGAGATGACAGCTCGAATTGATTATTATTTAAGAAAATGAGCAGTTTTATCAATTCTTAATCTATACCCACAAGAGGAAAAGATTTAGGATAAAAGATGAACTCTACATGAATCTAAAAACCACTTATTTGTTCTGTTCTTTAATGCAAAAACCTACATGTCCTTCCTGTTGAATGTGCAGCTCCTGTTGTGACTGTCCAAGCACACGCTTACATGTAACGGCAAATAAATACGATCACACTCATCCCTTAATTTCTCAAAGCACATTTAAGTTAAATTGAACATATTTTACGCTTTTAAAGATGCTCGCCGCACACCTGAGCAACAGACTGGAAGCCCACACAGGCCTTTTAACCATTAAAAATACATTCAGCTACTGCTGAGTTAGCCCCTCTCAGATTTCAATGAATTAATTTCATCAAAAACTTCTCCGAGGGAAACCACAGTGACACATCAGGGGAAACAGCACAGCTCTACCATATGTCCTCATGTCTTACATACACTGATTATCTCGGGGTGAACAGCTCGGGAGACGCTGCTTTTCTAATTAAATGCACATTTTGCTGAAATCCTATAAATTGCCCACTTGGAGAGCGCTGATGTTCTCCGCTGGACTGACGTGATCTGCCCGGCTGCCTATCTTTGTTTGCATCGGGGACAACAAAGGGAAAGATTATGCCTCTCTGCGAAGGGGAAACTAGGGCACGAAAAGGCGACCTCTTTTCTTGTATTGCGAGGGGAGAAATTACAGTCTGGCAACCATTTCATCTTCACGTAAAGGCTGGAAGATGTTTGTGACTTGTTCTCAAATTTACATACGATTATGTTAAGCTGTTAAGCTGTTATTCCGAAAGCGCTTGTTTTTCGCACCATGGAAACTTCCCCCCAAGGACCGAGGATCGGTTCAGTCATAACAATATCAATATACACTGACCCAGTCTGGGGCAAATACATCGCTACATGCCTACGCTTGAAAAAAGCACGCTTACAAATGACAACGGCGACAGCCTCGTTGTCATTTTTACGCAATTAACGCTAACGTAAACCTTTAAAAAAATCATCTTACAAAGACAAAAGGGTATATTAAAGACTACCCACCGACAGGTCTCAAGTTCAAGTTGAATGGTCTCTTCCTCCGGGGTGTCCAACTCCCAAGTCCGCGGACTTTATATTTTCTAGACAGTGGCTCCTCTTCTATGCGTCTGGACCCAAAAAGAGCAGAAAATAAAAACGCACAAGGCGACAGTATTTGTAGAAAAAAGTCGTCTCGTTTGGATGTTTTGAGAGACGGTCTCCGTGAGCGGCTACCGGGCCACGAAAGAGTTCCGGTCCCTGCGTCTCTCTCCGCGGCCATCTAGCTCGGTTCAGTGGGGACACTCGGGCTGCAGACTGCGCCGCGCGTCCTGCGCCGCCGATGAACCAGATGCGTCAAGTTCAGCTGAGGTGAAGCCCCGTTATACAACCAGCATGGGTGTGCAGCAGCCGGCACTATCGCGCTGCTTATTTAATGTCTCCTAAAGGGGAAAAAAAGAAAAGGCACATCACATTGAAATATCTGTAAAAACTCGGCTTGTGTTGAGATGATTATTAAGGGCTGCCTCACCCGCCTCCTCCCCCCCACCCTCCTGCCCCCTCCGCGGATCTAAAAAGCACTATTTGCTTTTGTGAACTTACCTGATGTCAGCCTTATGGGAAAAAAAGGACATTTTCATCCTGTCTTTCATTTTACTTAAGGCTAAAAAAAGCCAAAACTACCGCCGTGAAATTATAAACTACAGTTCATTACCACAGGGTACTATTAAAGGAATAATAGGCCTACACTGCTGTTTTAAGAGATTAAAAATTAAATTAAGTGAGCCAAAGTCACTATAGTCACAATTTTAGCTTCTTACACAGACTTCAACTCAATGTTGAATTATTTTAGAAAACAAATACCTTTTTTTTTTCGTTTGTGGCATCCTCCACCTGTTTGAACAGCAGCTAGCCATATTGTTTAGCTAGAAAGCCTTTTTCATATTAATATATGCATTTCAAAGTAACAAACGTCGCTTTAAAGAAAATTAGCATCAACAAAGAGAGGCTTGACACCCTAAATGTGGCTGTATCACCCTCTAACAATGCTAGAAGATACCAGTAAAGCACACTTAAAGAAAGTTAACTGTAATATGCTAGCAACAGGTTTAGCTCCATGGCTAATTGTTATCTTTTCATGCTAGCTAATAAGGCACTCACGTGATTTATCGCAGCCTTTCTCTCACCTGTTTGCCTCCGTTAATGAGCCTGGTTCAGTCGTCTGCCCCTCTTTGCCTTAATGAAGGTCTGGTTTGAACACCACAGGTGACTTGAAGACAAGCCCAGACTTGTTGAGTTTCCCGATTTGCCTCACAGACACTTTATTGATTAATCAGCAGTGGAGATGAGGCCAGGCGGAGCAGCCGAAGGACCTATCTGCCATGCAAAAAGTTATTAAAACATGACCCCCAGCATCAAAACCTGGCAAAATGGGGACATTTAGAGCTGCATGTAAACCTCTTATGCTGGATTTAAGAAGATCACAATAAAACATATTTAACTTGGACTTCAATTTAGCAATATTTTGTGTGAGTGGGAACTGTGGACAAAACTAGACTCATTTTGAGTTTGCTTGCAATGGATTGAGAATATTAATTGAGCAGATGTGATCAAATTATTCTCCATCTGCATGTTCTAACCTTTCTATTTTTTATATGTGTGGTGTCTCTAAAATATTTTTTACTTTAGGCAAACACAGACACAAATAGATAAATAGATATTATCCACTTAGTAAAAATCAGCTTGTCAGCACAATAAAGACATCAAACAATAAGTGATAATATAGAGAGAGGAAATGAAATGCTGCACTCCATTTATGGTGAGGATAGACCCCTGCAGTCACTATTTAAAAATGTAGAGACAGAAATTAAAGTGCATATTAAATAAAGTGCATCAGTTCTCAGATTTAGCCTTAATACTCTTTAAAGGAGTTGATAAAAATTAACTATTAATATGGACTCCCCTGGAATGCTTAAGAACACACTCCTTCACTAATGTGATGTAAATTAGTAAATAAGTAACTAAAAGTCAATTATTAGATGAAAAAAATATTAAAATCCCCCTGTGGTGAATTTTAGTTCAATCTATTAAGAAAAGTTATTATCCCTTTAAATAAAATGGGTTTGCAGAAAAGGTTTTAAATCAAAAGCATCGAATAAAAACACAATGAGATTGTGATCTGCAATTAGAATCCGTGAGAGAAACAGAAATACTTTACTCAAAATTAATAACGTGCTAAAAAAACAAAGCTTTGCTGTTCAGTTTGACGCAGGCTTCTTTATGTCACTGTTCATGCTCGAGCCACTGTTTGTGTGTTGTTAGATTTTTTTTGGCTCCGTGCACGAGCCGAAGCACCAGTGAGTCCCACTGTGAACCAGCACAGCAGAGACGAGTGTATTGAGTGGTGGTAAATCTGTATTGATAGGTGATATTACACTTGTACTCAGTGACCATCCTCTGTACAGTACACCTATATGCATCAGCACAGAGATACTATAGGATTAAGAGCGTGTGTGTGTGTGTGTGTGTGTGTGTGTGTCTGTGTGTGTGTGTGCTCCTACAGCTCGGCTGCATATGGCCTGAGCAGGTAAGCTATAGTTTACTGGGATTAGAAGGTGACACAAGTTCATACTGATGAAAATTCACCTGATGTGACACACGCACACACGCACGCACACACGCACACACACACACGCACACACACACACACACACACACACACATGCATTTTCGTATCCAAATATTCTTGCAGTTTTTCAAAGTAAATTAAAACTGAGCGTTAACAAGTATTAAAAACTGGGTGGTCCACTGACTGGAAAGGCTGCTTTTTAAAGGAAAGCTGTGTGAACACTTTATATCACTGACTAATTCACTGCTTATTTATTTTAGCTGATTCCAAACAAATGTTTCAAAATAAAAGCAACATTACCATCAGTATGTAATTAATTATAGTACTATTTGTCAAAACTTTTATATAGGAAAAATAAGTATTTCTAACAGTGTAAAACCAATTAGACTTTTTTCTAACATACACAATAGTTTCTATAGGTTTTATCAGTGAACAAAGACATTTTCTATGCAGGCCAAACACACATATATACATACAAGCCTGTTATGTTATTATTACACATTGTGGTACATACAGATGCATGCTGCTAGCACTCGCATTTGCAAGCTTTAAAATATATAGATAGGATCTATAAATATACATTTTTTCCCTTTTTATTTAATTTTATTCTAAGAAAGGATTGTTAATAAAGCTTTTTGTTATTTGAATTTAACTGATCCAATTGTGTTTAATTTCCTCTATGCTGAAGATTTATTTTTTAAATATGCATAAGCCAGAAAAAAAACATAATTAGGCAACAGATAGTTTTATTTTTCTTGTTCTTTGTTGCTTTTTTTTGATAGAAATAATTATGCACAGTTCCAGTTACTCAAAGGGAGAGACATCCCCAAGCAGCGATTGTCAAACTTCAACAAAAATACAGTAAAGTAAAGCAGTGAAGTGAAATATTACCTCAAGTAAGACATTAAGAGTCCCTCGAATGGACACACCATTATGGTATTAAGCACTTATCCTCCAAAACCTTACACCTAAATTGACCTCAGCGCTCAAGACTCATCAATCTTTCATTTCATTCTAGTCAATCACTCACATGAATTAAAAAAAAAAGTATTAACAAGGGACAAGAACTGACTCCACTGTTAACTTTCTTTGATGAGATTTTTTCCATGATTTGAATCTGTCAAGTCAATCTGCAATGTGTCCGAGGAGGTGAGGAGAGGAGAGGTGAGGAGAGGAGAGGAGAGGAGAGGAGAGGAGAGGAGAGGAGAGGTGAGAAGAGGAGAGGAGAGGAGAGGAGAGGAGAGGTGAGAAGAGGAGAGGAGAGGAGGGAGAGAATCTTGCGGAGGTGGCCAGGGCACTCCATTTGGCACCGCTAATTTGCAATCAGACACTCGCTTTGAGCTCTATCCCTGCCATGTCTCAAGACAGTGTGGATGGCAGCCGAGACAAAGCTAGCATTCTCAGCCGCCCAAGGCCCCTCTTAGTTTTATTTCAGGCCACTGCTCTCAGACACAGACCATTCTGCATGGAGCATCCAAAGCTATAGAAGAGGAGGAAGGAGCAAGTTTCGGAGGAGGAGGAAGAGAGGCGAGGGGAGGTGTGGAAAAAGTGGGAGGAGGCTTCGTCGAGGGCCAAACTGCTGTCTCCCCCCCCCCATCTCCCTTTCCACCTACCCTCCTCTTGCTGCTCCTTCCTCTCCTTGGACGGTACCCCGGCCTGTTCCCCTCCAGCATGCTGCAGTGCGGTGCCACGCCCCACCTAGCGCCATGAAAAGACTCGAGATCTGGATCGATCGTGCTCCTCTGACCAGGAGAGCCGATGGTGACCTTTTTCACCTCGGAGCTAAATCTGATTCTAGGTAAGTATTCCAAGTGTGTGAAGTTCAATAAGCAGGAGAGCAGCTCAATTTGGCTACTGCACATGCGCCAAATAGAGAACATATAGTATATCATCTGGGGTGAACTGATCTGATACGCCGGATCGGTATTGTGCCCAATCCTGACTTGATTTAGCGGATCGGGCATCGGCCATTACATATCCGAGCCACATTAAATAGCTTCTTTGACAGTGACACAGGTTTTAGTGCCACAGAAATCCAACTCTCACAATAACTTACTAACTTACTTGCCGCTTTTAATTCTGGGAACAAAAGATCACTGGTATCAGAGTGGTACTCAGCGGATACCTTAAGCTGAAGCATCAGAGTCAGTATCCAGAGAAGAAAGACAGATCCCTAACATCATCCACATCTAAGCTGCTTCAAAGCTTCTCTTTGTGCATCTCCTCCTTTGTGATTGGTATGTGCTGCATATCTTTTATTAAAGTTTTGTTTATACAGTGTAGGTTGGCTGAGCATGCATGTTATTACTGCAACGCCCCGTTAAGGGAAATAATGAAAATGAGTGAAGGATAATAGCTTTTCCTGGGGCGTACTGAGAGGAGCACATGCCGCTAATAGACGAGTGTAACTTATATTTAATTGAATCTTTTAGGACTCTGATATCAAGCCAGAGCGTGAGCACACGTGCATGCACAACTGCCTGCATGTGCACCTGCGTTATCGCTTTATTATCAGCAGTCCAGTGATTGTGCAGGTAACAGGTCAATGATTACCCAGAGGGCCTTGGGTGTCCTCAAGCTCAGGTCAGAACCACTTCCCCATGAGAGAGAGGGACAACTGTGGGCTCCAGCTGCCATCTGTAATTGTAGGCCTGCGCTGTTATCAGTGTCTTATCTTGCTTGAAATGCTGCATTGTGTCCACGTTGTGCACGCAGGCCTCATTATGGGCTGGGCTTCAGGAGTGCGTGCTGCATTTTATGAAGTGACGACATGAGCCTTTTTTTTTCGCATGATGTTTACCTCGTTTTTTTTAAATACGGAGCCGCCACGTGTTCAGCCACGGCTGAATCAATGAATCAATGGCTGGACCGTTGTCCTTCATTACACATCAATAGTGTTTACAAGCAGGCCCAAAAAGCAAAGCTAACGGATATACAGAGGGGGGGAAAAAACTGCCTCAGTACTCTTTTGGTTTGGGCCGATTCCCACAGGTTGTCTCACTTATTAGCTGCTTTCCTGCGCTGGACCGAAGAACACAATCCCTCTCAGTCTCACTCAAACACATAACAATGCCAGGAATGGCTGCATTTGTGCAGTACGACCATTAGGCAACATCCGACTGCCTAATTCATTCAATTTCTCCCTCCGCCATGGCAGCACAATCGGCCTGAAAGGGCGCAGGTGGGGGGCAGAGGAGGCAGGGAAGCTTGTTGCTGAAATGCAAGCAAGCTAAAGTCGGTCACAGAGTCCTAACTGCGCGAGGGCTGGACGGGTTAAAGCACAGGACACGGGGCAGACTGTTGGGAAAATGGTGTCCTTGAGGCGATCCCAGCAGGGCTCAGCGGTCACCATGACCCCCCACTCTGAGCTTGACCCTGACTATATCTTTAGCAGGGAATGGTACAAATTACTGGATCGTATGGCTCTACTTTCTCCCTTTCTCTTTCTCACTTTCTTTTTCGCTGGATGACCACAAACAGCCATTGTCACTGCAGACCACGAGAACAATTGGGTTCTTATGCTGTGGCCGGTCAGGGGATGGGAGGGTAAACTTCAGCAATGACTGCACTAAGTAAATTATAGCTCCAATGGCCTGTGCGGTTTGGAGAGGCTGCGCATTGTGAGAGGTCCTGCAACTAAAACCACCAGTTCAGCACATTTGTTGCCTATGCAGTGCAAAATGACGACGACACGGCAAATGCAGACGTTTTTGGGTTTTTTTTCGTCCTCGCGGTTGGTTAACATTCATGCAAACACTTTCGGCCGACGGCGAGGGCTGTTAAGAAGCACAAGTAGCTCTTTTTAGAAAGCCCTCACACTTTCTAAACTAAACTGAGTCACATCTTATGAAAACCGAATAATTGCGTGACTGCAGGATTGCCACAGTCCTGCTCCCTCTCTCCCTCCCTTCCTCCCCGCTCAGTGTTGTGTCATGTGTTCAGCTGGTTTCAAATGAGTTGAATCATGCTGGAATTTCTGAATATGATTTATTCTCGTGTCTCAGTTCTTCCTCTTCTCCTCTCTTCTCTTCTACTAATGAAGTCAGAAGAGTTTATTAATGTTCACAGTACAAAAGCAAGCAAACACACATCCTCCCATCCACACATCCATATAGTGTGTGTGTGTGTGTGTGTGTGTGTGTGTGTGTGTGTGTGTGTGTGTGTGTTGCAGTTATTTTCACAGTGTTCCACTGGTAGCTGTGGTTTGGGGCCTGCATCTATTTTAGACCTAAAGAGAGAGGAGAAGATGGGCTGTGTTTGTGTGCACGAGTGTGTGTGTGCACACATGTATTTATGTGTGTGTATGTGTAAGTTCAGAGGACGCAGAGCAAAGGAAAATACATGTAGTATGTGTAAGTGTAGGTCATGTCTTGTGTGTAATCCTGACCAGCTGTCTTTGTTCTGTCTCTGTGGTGTTTCCAAATTGAAGAGTTCTCCTCCAGAATGCTAAATATAAACCAGCAGAGCTCTATTTTAGAAAGAATCAATCAGTACCTGAAGTTCATCGTTCAATAAATCTTAAATGTTAGAGGGATGTTTTGCTGCCTGGGCCGGTTTCTTCCTGTTCTGTCCCAACTAAGAGAATTCATTTTAGTTCCGGGCCAGGAGACGTCTTCTTAAAGCATTTTCTGTACTTTTTAATCACTTTATTGAAATATAAATGAAACGTTTGACATATACACAACTTTAGTGTGTGTGTGTGTGTGTGTGTGTGTGTGTGTGTGTGTGTGTGTGTCGCAGGACACGACCAGGAGCTGACCCACTGCTGTACCCACCCCACCCAGCGCCTGGTGGTCACCTCATCCAGAGACACCACCTTCAGACTGTGGGACTTCAGAGATCCGTCCATCCACTCTGTCAACGTCTTCCAGGGACACACTGAGTAAGTCTGTCTCTGTCTCTCTGTCTCTCTCTCTCACACACACACACACACACACACACACAGCTCAACCCTGGCTGAGGTACTTTAACGATTCAACAGTTTGAATGAAGGCCAGCTACTGCAGTCTCTACTTTGTCCACAGGGTGGTGCTGTAACATCTCCGGTCTGTCAATTCCTCTGGCACTTTCCTTTTCCTTTTTCCCCTTACAGTGCCACATTCATTTACAGACCCTTTTGCTCTAAGCCAAATCCTCCACTTGCCTCTCATTCATTACCGAGCACTTCTCCTCACTTCGACGGTTTGCTCCTCTTTCTCCCCTCTCCTCCTCCTCTCCTTACCTCTCTCTCCCTCACTCTCCTGTTCATTTATCTGTCCGTTTCTGCGTTAATCCCCCACTCTGTGTAATTTGGCACTTCGCTCGCTGTTAACACTCAATTGCAGACGCTCATTTCAAACCGATGACTGTCAGGCTTGTCTGTGGCTTTCAATGGCAGCGCACTTTAAAAGGCGTAAGAAGAGCGTGTGTGTGTGTGCGCGAGTGTGTGTTTACGTGCATGTGTACATGTGCGTGCTGGCTGGCTGGTGCTCTCTGGCTGCCTTTGATTGCAAGTGGGGGGATTACATAGAGCTCATTATGCACGACCCCAACATGTGTAATTCCTGCAGATCCCACTCTAATTCTCTCCCATAGACAATTGGTGTAATGAGATTAAGCACCAGTGTTTCACAGTTAACGACAGCCCTCCTCCTTTCCCTCCCTTCATTCTTCTTCCCTTCCCACAAGGCCATCGATGGTCTTTAAAGTGAAAGCTTTCTTACTTCTTCTGTGGTGCATTTAAAGCAGCAAATTGACACAGACTGCTGCAAAGCCGAAATACAGATAAAAACTGTTTGAATAAGATCTGAAAAAATTTGTTGACTTGCTCAGATTTTGTTGTTTTGATTGTTTTTCCTTTATTTTTGTGCTTCTGCCATGGGTAAGGTGGCTACATGGTTAAATGGTTTCTTTTTTTTGTAACGTGATATTTGATCTATATGCTGGTCCGGTGTCTGACTGCCTGCCCAACTCGATCTGCTCTGTGCAGCTTGACACATCTTCCGGCCAAAAATAAAGATTAGGTGCATATTTTAAGAGGAGCAGAGCAATTATTCGATTGATCATTTGCTCTAAAAATGACAGAAAATGGAAAGATATTGTGTCTGAGGTGACGTCATCAAATGTCTTGTTTTGTCCGACCACAAGTCAAAAACCCAAAGATAGTCAGTTTATCATTATACAAGCAGATGTTCATATTTGAACCAGAGCTGAAGCTGTAGCCAGTGAGTTTTTGGCATTTTTGTTTAAAAAATTACTTTAATAAATCGATTATATAATAGTTGATGAATATTTTTTTCTGTCAGTCAGCTAATCAGTGAATGTATCTATTATTAATTGATGAATTGAGCTCTGAGCGTTCTGTGGAATACTGTTGACTGAGTGTGTTTTTGACTTGGGTTACTTCAGGGACGCATTTCAGGTTAAAGACCAGATAATTGTGTGTGTGCGTGCGTGCGTGCGTGCGTGCGTGCGTGCGTGCGTGCGTGCGTGCGTGCGTGCGTGCGTGCGTGTGTGTGTGCGCGTGTGCGTGCGCGTGTGCGTGTGTGCGTGCATATGTGTGTGTGGGCACAGCAGCTACATGCAGCTACATAGTAGTTAGGATTATGTTTCCGTGCTTGGTCGTGATTTACTGCCAGTTCTGTCTTACACTGCTGGGACAGCAGCTAATAGAACACTGATCAGAGGCCTCAAGCCAAAGCTTAGTGCTGAAAGTCTTCTGCTGTCTCAGCAACAAACGGAGCTCCACATGTTCTTTTTCCAGAGCCTCCTGCTGCTCCAGCTGTGAAGCCTGCGGGCTGCCATGACAGGTCCTTGCTTTTTTTGGCAGCCTCCTCAGTTCCTTTGCGCTCCGCTGTAATGTTGTCTTTCTTCCCGGTTTGAACATCTGGCTGAACATTTCATTGTACGTGATGAACGTTTCCTTTAGTGTCTTCAGGTCCTCACGGAGCTTCTCTCCGCTCGCACTTGCCCTCAGTTTTTCTTCTGCTTGTGAGGCCCGTTCGCTCTGCAGCTCTCTTCTCAGCTCCTTGATCAGCAGCACTTCTTCTGCCACTTTGTCCTGAATGTGGCCCTCATGGTCGACAGTGATTCGGTTTTCTAATGTCGTCTAATGAGTTTTAGACCTGCTTCAAAAAAAACCAGTCCCCTTAAATTCTGCACAAACTCAAAGTCAAGAGATGCTGTTCAGTGATGATGTCATGTGGAATGCTGAAGGGGATTCTGATGGTGTGATATAACCACAGAGCCCTCGAGGTTTGTGCATAATTTAATCATTTGTGCTTTTGAATGAAAAATTTGTGATGATCCAATCATCACAAATTGCTCCATTTTATTGATTAGCTTATTTACTGATAGATCAATAGGACAGGGTGGCACGGTGGAGCAGTGGTTAGCACTGCTGCCTCACAGTAAGAAGGTCCTGAGTTCGAATCCCCCAGCTGGCTGGGGCAGGGCCTTTCTGTGCATGTTCTCCTCGTGTCTGCGTGGGTTCTCTCCGGGTTCTCCAAAGATAGGTTAACTGGTAACTCTAAATGTCCCGTAGGTGTGAATGTGAGTGTGAGTGGTTGTCTGTCTCTATGTGTCCTGCGATGAACTGGAGACTTGTCCAGGGTGTACCCCGCCTCTCGCCCAAAGTCAGCTGGGATAGGCTCCAGCCCCCCACGACCCTCACAGAATAAGACGAGACGAGCTCTGCCCTGACGAGGACTGATTATCTGACCTGTGGACTCTGACAGAGCTGAAGGACTAAGAGCTTCTTGTTTACTGAGACGCTCAAATGTTTGTATTTACCAGAAGTGGAACTAAAATGTGAAGTGTGTCCTGAGGGTGGCGCTAGAGGAAAGAGCACAAAGATTCATCCTCTGAGAGCAGGAATCAGTGACCTTCATGACATCGGCATTCTGACTGAAGCTTTAATGCTTTGTGGTTTCCTGCAGCACAAAAAGATGTTTGATGAAGAGCAGAAACTTCACATTTACTCAGTAACATGTTGAGTTTGAGAAAGATGAGATTAAACAGTTCTGAGCAGATTAACTCTGCAGTTTCTAATCCTCAGCAGCACTCAGAATATGAGCTAATCCCACCAACAGAAGGAGAAAACTAAAGTGTGGGAAAGCTGCAGCTGACCTGCAACCCTGCAGAGAAGGAGAGCGGCTCAGCACACACGTTTCTTCTTCATCATCTTCATCATCTTCATCATCATCTGTGTTTTACAGGAAATCACAGAGTTCCCAAAATCCTCCTTCTGTTGTTAGCAAGAACCCAAAGCTGTCATACAGAGAGTTCACGAGCAGGAACACCGGAGTCGACACGGTGTGACTCCATGATTCTGTACTGGTTCTTCACGCTCTCACACTGGTCCAAGTCTGCTGCTCACATATACAGCAGGAGAGTGACCACACAGTCTTCATCAGGCTAATGTACACATGAAGGAAATGTGCGACCAGCTGCATCAGAATAACCTGATCAGTCATCACAGACCTGAAAAATATGAAAAATGTTCACTTCAAAGACATTTTACATCCACAGCACCAAAAAGCCATAAAACCAGAACGCTCGAGGGCTTAGAATTATTAAAGCCATATCGAAGTCATGGTCATATTAGGAGGGAAAAAATCCTAATTTCACAAGAATAGGTTGTAATTTTGAGAGAAAGAAGTTATAGTAGTCTAAGATTAAACTTCTAATATTGTAAGAAAAGAAAAAGTCTTATTAGTTTTAGTATTTTGAGATTAACGTCATATTAGAGAGATTACGGTTCTTTCTGTTTCAAGAATAAAGTTGTTCCATTAGGAGGAAAAGTCGATGATTTTCTGAGAATAAAGACACAGTAACAGACAGAAAAAAGAAATATTACGATTTTATTGTCCTAAATATTAAATCTTATTTGTGGCCCTGACAGCAGGTGAACACTAGAGGGCAGCGAGAGGTGACGACCTGCC
>JAPZEA010000015.1:8127123-8140343 GCA_029783685.1 Heniochus monoceros | reverse complement strand
TTATTATTACAAGTGTACTCCACCAATTTAGCATAATATTGTGAGACTCACTATTTTAAAAAAGGAAACAATATCTCTGGTTCTGCAATGATTTTGATCATTTTTTAAAATAGTGAGTCTCACAATATTATGCTAAATTGGTGGAGTACACTTGTAATAAGAACAAAATTTGGTTCGCCAGGCTGTGAAAAATTCCTTTGACTGGTGCAATTGAGCAACAAATGGTCATGGATTCCCCGGCTCCTAAAAAGGCAACGAGCCTACAGTTGTAAGCTGGCCAAGCATGTTGATTGTTTCAAGCGTCACAGACAGCCAGTAGCCATTCTCCCGTGATAAGACAGAGTGGAGCTAATCAAGACACAGAAGACAGCGAGCATGCGATTGTTCAGGCCTTCTTTTACCTTTATCACTTGGTTTGATTTCCTCTGTCGTGTTTTTGCCACAGCAGGTTTTGGCTGCGTGCGTGCACTGCCTCCCCAGCAGCAAACCCTGCAGCTCGCAGCTCGATCCGCGGCTCGCCGTCATCAGACCGAGCACGCAGCAGTCACAACACATCTGAACGGGAGGGGTGAAACAGACAGAAATCTTATCTCAAATGTTCTCAGGAGAAAAATCCAACCACATATTGATATACAAAGGGCGAAGTGTATTGTCTGTGTGCACAAGAATAAGGAGACGTGTAAAGGTTGGAGATATTGACATTAGGAGGACAACCTTAGAGATTCTGGTTTCCCAGGGGTCTCCTTGGAAGAAGGGCCTCTCACAGGCCCCTTGTCCCCGGGCCATCTTGACGCCGTTGTCACAGAGTTGGTCTCCTACAGCCGCTGCACAGCACTGCTCCTGGGCAATCCTGGAAGTAAAGGGCAGAAACTTTATCAACCAGAATGGAAACTGCACTCTTTGCTTTTTGAAGAAAGAGCTGGGTAAGAAGCATGTGAAGAAATACTTCCTATTTACATTAGATACAGTCGATCAGCTGACTGCAAGCGTATGTTGTAATGCATTGCATATTAAGTTGCAACAATAAGTAACATACCCTATTAACCATCAGCAGCTGCTTGGAACTTTTATTGTATATTTTTATTAAAAATGCTTCACCTCTCTCTCCATGCCTTTCCTTGGCTAGTGTTCCCGCCACTGACCTCCATGTGTTGACCAGGTGTTCCTCTGTTTCTTCAATCACCACCTCCATGTTCTAACAGTCAAACGGGGACCTTTAGTGTTAAAAATGCTCCAGGGGGCCACTTAACGCCTGCACTTACTGTGTAGTTACAGTGTGGCAACCCTCCCCTGAAGCGGGATGGATGGTTGAGGGCTGCGGAGATGATTTGGGGCCTGCAACCCCGAGGGTATTTCCTGCTTTTAAAAATACCATCGCAAACGCTGGCCTACAGGATACGCAGATTTCCTGGTGGAAAATGCCTCACTTTCATTTTAAAGTTTTTCACTGAGACATTAGGTAGCCACACTGTGGAGAATTACACTATAGATAAATGCAACAGACTTTATGCATTCCCTCTCTGAACCCTCCTTGCTCCCCGGGCCCCATTCTGAGAGCCTCCAGAGGGCCGAGCTCATTTGAGAAACCAGGTGTTGCTTACCTGCACATGTGGGAAGAGGAGATGAGGGGGAGGATTGCACAGTCTTGTCCTCCCAGGGCCCGATCCCTCCCATCCTGACAGCACTCTTGCACAGTGGGAGGCTGAATCTCTGCAGTGTTGGGACGATGGCATGATTAGAAATAGACAGAAGAGGCATGCGGCACAGGAGCTGGAAAAAATAGCAAGGCTCCCTGAGTGCCAGTGGCTGACTCAGATTGAATCAAAATGGGCTCACACTCTCAGACTGACACTATGTGGAAACACGTCTACACTACAATATTCCTCAAAATAAACAAGTTTATAGAAAGTTATTCAAACCACTCATTGTCTCAGAATGTATTAAGATTCTGCACCTCAGTGCCAAAGTGTATTCTCACCTTGTCCGTGCAGAACTCCGTATAAAAAAAGCAAAAGTATCATCCACTGCGCCATCGGAGTGTTTGAAGTGTTTTCGGGCTCCGATCGCCTTAAATTTACGGTGAGGTTAATTTCTTGGAAGATCGGCGGCTGAAGAGCAGCAGTGGACGGTGTGCGTCTCCTCTGAAAGGCGCTCCGTCAAGACGGTGAACATCTCAAAGCGGCAGGAGAGGCGACGCGGAGCTCGCCTGGTGAGCTGTGGGGGCGGTGAGGGCGGTGAGGGCGGGGAGGAGGGAGCCGCGTTTCACGGTCTGTGCTGCTGAATAATAAACACACGGCCGATAAGTGAGGCCAAAGCAGTTGTTGCCTGGGTGGAAGATAAATAAGACAGGGGAATTTTAAGAAAAACTACAGACCAAAAGAAAAGAAAAAGAAAAAGAAAAAAGAAGTAATTTTGGACTATAAAGTGTCTAAAATTCCATTTGTGATGTTTTTTTCTATTTTATTTTAGCATTGTTTCATCTTTTAAAATGAGTTTGGTTGAAAATTTTGAGGGTTTTTTATGTTTTTATCATCACTAAAATGTTTTTTTTTTCAATACATTTTCTTTATTAAAATGTTACAATGGAGAAAAAGTCAATCAATCAAATAAATTGTTCCACTGCTGTAAGGCCAGGTAATTGCACTTGCTTTTAGATCAGATCATTTAGAATAAGTATAACGAGTGAATAAGGCAGCTAATCTCAAACATATCAGAGAGGCGAGAGGCAGCCAAAACATGAAAATAAGTACCAGCAGCTTTTATAGAACACAGAGTGCAAATAGTGTTAATTATTAAGTCATTTATAACAAAAAAAAAGCAAAAGATAGAGGAAAGTATGAAAAATTGCAAAATATTGTGTAGCTTTAATGTTTTTCTGATCACGACCCCTAAAATGAATCCTGTGGCCCCTTGTAGGGGTTGAGACCACAGGTTGGGAACCACTCCTTGACTATAAGCAAATTCTATTTTTCCCTGGTGCAGCATGTTGCATTACCTAAAAAGAAACAGAATAAAGAAGACACTGGTGGACGTCAGATCTACATGTAACCCTGTTTATTACAAATATTGTAAATGCAGGGGTTTTTCTGCTGAACATTGTTTGTGGAGTTCATTTACAGGACCTGTGTTCCCTCAATAAATAACACAAATGATGATGTTGGACAAAATAATACATATTGTAGCTTTTCACCTCAAGCGAGCTGATGTCCATACAGGAGAGAAAAAAAAAGGTGTTTTTCCTTTAATGCCACTGACCAACTGGGTGTAACTGGATGCTTTTTTTACATGACTTTAAGTGATTAAAACAATAAGGCTCAGGCCTAATCTTATGCAAAAGTAATCATGCAGCAGGAGGGCAAGGACACAATCCGGAAAACACTCTGCTGTCAGAGGCTGATGATGAGAAAGTGATAGTCGTGTCTCTGAATTATCTCGGACTGATAGCAGCAAAGAACTGTCCTGATAAAACACGACAAGGCTGCTGTGTGATAAAACACGGCTGGGATTTTTTTGGGGAATAAGAGGCCTCAAAGTGGCAGCACAGAAACGAAACCATGATTGTGGCCATTCATTTCTGTTTTTAAACAACCACGCAGCACAATTTTTAAAATACCAGCGTTGTCAAGGGGCTGTTTAAATCAATGTAGCGCTCACAGATGTTGCACTTCCTTCTGCACAGAAACTACAGTACACACAACGGCCCTATTTGTAGCATACATAGCATACTAATAAAAAAAATAACAATACTATTGCAATAAAACTATTTATGTATGCGCCAAATGGCTAGTACAAGTGAGCTTGAGTCTATAAACACAAAAATGGAGGCCTTATTATGTATATTAAGACATCTGACATGCATTGCTAATCCAAAATCTTGCTTTTTTTCTTATTCTGATTGCAGAATTTGTGCCTTCAGTTCATGGCATTATTATGTACAGGTGATAAGCAAGGTAACTGATAACGTACACATGATCCTATCAACAAAGATTATCTTTTGTGTGCTTCTCAGAGTCGCCATCACAGAGAATAACCTCCCACGTTACAGTAAAATTGTAACCGCTGTCCAGCAAAAACACAGAAGGGGCTTTATTTGCACCCTTCGTTGTGCATCTACAGCACGACCGCTACTAAATAAGTCTATTTAGTATAGCAGTACCCTTTTCTTCCTATTACAAATATATTACAAAAAAATGTCTGATTGCAGCAAATGGAGGTCCCCACTGGGGCCGCTTCTATGGAAGACTGAAATCATCCATGTTTTCCAGAGTGTCTCTCTGATGTAATCCATCTATCCCTTCTCCTCCTTAGCTGTATCTGCAGGAGCCGACTCCTCCTCCAGGCTTTCAGGTGGATCTGCAGTCTTATCTGTAGGGAGCTGAGGGTTCTCCTTTTTGGGGGAGACGGGAGCTTCTACATCTTTTGTTTCGCTATCAGCAGCTGCGGAGGTCTTCACAGGAGTTTTCTTGTGCTGCTCCTCCTCCTCTGCAGGAGTTGCGCCTCCCTCCGCGGCTGCCATCTTTTTGTCCGTCCCCTTATCACTCGCATCGATAACCCTCTCCTCCTTTCCTGGCATTTCTTCCTTCGCCGGGGCTGACACTTCTTCCAGAGGTGGAAGGTCCTCTTCCACAGGGGGGATTCCTTTCCCTGCGGGACTCTGCTGTTTATCGTCTTCAACAGGGGCCATGCCTCCCTCCATCATCTCTTCCTCTTCTTCATCTATCTCGTCCTCCAGAGGAGGGATCATCTGTTCCTCCCTCCCTCCAGGGAAGACCCTATCAGGGTAGACTTGCTTCAACTGTTCCTCAAAGTAGTCCTCCAAGTACAAGCCTGCACTGCCCACTTCTGAGGTCGCCTGTACAGTCAGTGCACAGAAATATCAGTGAAAGTCAAAGAGAATGCACTTCGGTAAAACTCAAATGATTAAGTGGTATTTGTCAATAAGCAGAAAATTTGGTGTAATTCACATTCTGACAAGACACTAAAATGTTACAATCATTCTGTTTTTGCAGATAACTAGTTCATTTCCCAAAGGGATCATTTACCTTGTAGTACTTCGCACAGTTGAAAAATATGAGCCTGACGTCTGCGACAAACCCCTCCGGACTGCTGTAGCATTCACCTCCCCTCGACTTCGACTCCAGTTTCCTCTTCACTATTGACAAATCCATCGGGGTCTTGATCAGCTCTTTGTACCTTCTTGTCTCCTACATTAGAAAAACAGTAAAGGTTAAACGTCCAACACAACTCATACGAGAATAAGCAGATATGTACAAAAATCAATGATGCTGCAAAAAAGTTAATTTCCTTTGCAATGGAGATTTTTTTTTTGTTTTACTTTTTTGGCAAACACTGAAGACAGTAACTTACTGATGGAGTAGCAGGCTGCTGGAAGTCAGTGCTGAAGTCATTGCAGAACAGACGTAGCAGCAGCCTCTCACACCTCTGCATATAAAAACAAAACAAACAGAGGAAACATTAGATCAGACATTTAACTGATCATGTTACGTAGAGGAAACCATCTTCCTGTGGAAATCACTAAGACAGCTTTTATCTCAAACACAGGAATGATCATAAAAACAGAATGAATATCATGCACAGGTGAAGAACACACCCTTCCATCGACAGGTGGGAACCCTTCAGGGGCGGGGTCGTCCTTGCCGTCGCAGTCGTATTCCATCTCAGGGGAGACAAGGTCTCGGCAGAATGAACAGAACCACTCGCCGCTGTGGAAAGACATCAGGAATGGAATAGCTGTTAAGACAGATGCTAAAGATCGGCCAACTACTGCTGAATGTGATCAAATCTGTTCTTGCTTGCAGTGCTGCAGCCAAGCTCAGTCACTAACAGGAGCTGCAGAACAGGTTGTCAGAATCCCCATCGCTGGTATACATTTTTGCAAACTACTCCTCTGACTGATTCTTGTACTGCAAACAGAATAAAAATGATCATGATCCATGAAGGACTTTCTCTGTGTGGAGTTAAATTGGAAGTAAAACCAATTTGGCAACCAAAAGAAAACTTTAAAACTGTGTTAAATGAGCCCAAACTGTATAGCTAACATTATTATTATGCATGACATCCAACACGTTTTATAACCTGGTGCAGTGCTGCTTTGAGTCTGACCACCAGAAATATAGGAACTGCAGTACAATACCAGCACATGCACAACTCCCATAAACTTTTTTGCTTAAATATTTTCCCTAAGATGTTTGCAGTCCTCTTCAGATGTACCACCACTCAGTGTAAACCAATTTAACAAAACTTTCAATATCACAAACTAATATTGCAGCTGCAAATAAAATTTTATATGAAGACTAATCTGCATGCTGCTGTAAAACAAGAAAGACTATTTCTATTAGATTACTGTATGCAAGAAATCTTATTACTTTTATATCCTTAAATTAAAAAAAACAAACATTTTTTTAAGATTTTCAACGCTTTTCAGGTAAGGCAAATTAAAAACAATGAAACATCTCATGTCAGAATGCTTTAAATAACAAAATGTTAAAGATGTTGATGTACTATGACTTATTAAAGCAGTTAAGGTAAAATATTCTGAGGTTGGTGAGTAAAAACTGTAATAAAATAATTATTTTCAAAGATAAACAGCAGCAATAATGGATACAAATTTATTCTCATTAAGAATTTTTATTAAAGATTATTTAAGAAATATTATTACTCTTATTTTATGTGTCCATCATCATTTAATTCATTGCGTTGAGAGACAATGTGTCTCTCACCTGGGGGACTCATTCAGAGTGGGAATGTGACAGGACAGATGGAAAACTTTGGGACACTTGTCGCAGCAGAGCAGCTCCCCTCCGTTCTGACAGACGGCGCACCAGTCCTCATTGGGGTCTTCCTCCGGCTCCGGCCTCTTTTCAGACTCCAGCTGCCCTGCGGACTGAGGACGCTGCTCCTTCCCAGCTTTGGACTCTGATCCGGGGACCGGTGCTGGGGCGGGCGCCTTGAGCTGCTGCCGAGGCTTTGACTGGGCCCCGGTGCTGCTGTCCGGCAGGCTGGAGCCGGCACTGGACTGCACCTGCAGGCACAGAAAACGCAGGATATGAGACTCCTTCGCAATAACAAAAACAAGAAAATATTAAACACATTTCCTTTTGCACGCAGGACTACATTATGACTGACACCTTATCGCCTACTGCACACGCTACATTCAGTTTCTAAAACATTCTGGATTTGTGCAACTCAAGTAAGTTCTCTCACAAAACGAACTTCATCCTCATCCTCCGGTTCGTCTTTGATGACGATAACGGGTCCAGGGGACGACCTTCTTCGTCGCTTGGCTGAGGGGGCAGACGGAGCCTCCAAAGATGGCTTCCAGGTAGTCGTCCTTCAGCGAAGAGTTGGCCAGAGAGAGAAGGGAAGAGTGTGACGATGATATAGTTATTAAAAAAGGAGTGTTTCTTATGAAAGTCTGTCCTCTGAATCACCTGACTGTCACGCTACATAGTTTAGTGAAAACATAAAAGAAGATGTCAAAAGGTCAGAGTTAATATATTAGATATTATCTACCTAAACAGACAGATATTTGGGGGAATTAATTATATCATAAGACTGATGAAGACGACTGCTGATGAAACACGACACAATTTAAAGTCATTTCAATGTTGTGTGCTAAAAAAGGCTTCTACTCAAATATCAAACACAGCAAGCAACATTTCCAGCACGTCTCTCTAGTTAACAAGCACAGATTCAAAAGCAAAACCTGAAGAAAAACTATCATGCATAATCTGTGGCAGTGGAAAAATCCTACCTCAAAAATAAAGCGTGCAAAAAAAAGCTAATAGTTTCAAAGTGAGATAAATGGCTACGTGGACAAAAAACTGCACAATGGGAACAATGGAAGAGTTGCAAGGTGTAAAGATTGACAGATAGGTTCAAATGTTCACGGTAGTTTAACACAGTGTCCCGAAAACTGTGAGGATGTTAGACAGCTCAGTTCCTTGAAGCCAATGATCAACAGCAGCTCCAATGAAAGAAGCAGCTGCTGGGAACAGAGGCGAAATACTCCAGCACTCAACACTGAATCATAAAAATGAGCCACAGAGAGGAAGAACAGACAGATTTTAGGATCTTTTCTTACCCTGTGCTTCTGTCTGAGGAAGACGGCTTGGCTAGCGGAGAGTTCTGCCTTGCTTGAACTTGAGAGGAGAAGAGGAGAAGTCAGGGTGAAAAGCTTCATTTAAGATTAATGTTCACATGGGATCAGATCTCTGGGCTTGTTGCTACGTTAGAGCGGTGATAATGACCTGTTATGTGATTGAGCGCGCTTGTTTTGTCTGCAGCTGCTGAAGCCACGCTTGGAGCGAAGCTGGGTTTGGGGATGGAGATGGTGATGGAGGGGACAGATCCACCAGCCTCACTCCTCTTCAGGAAGGAGGACTCAGTGAGGCCCCGCTTTAGGAAGCAAAAAACAACACATGGTGTAATTAAAGCTTTGTAAAAACTCCACAAATCAAGCACTTTGTCTCTCTGGACTCACGTGAGACTGAAAACCTCCTACCAACCTGATGTAGTGACGTCTGTGTAGCTGCTCCGGCGGACAGAGGCTGCGGGAAGCGGGGCGTACCCTGTGACACGTCGATGGGTTTAGGAGGGAAGCTGGAGCTATGGATCAGCTCTCTCAGAGACTAGATGTAGAGAAATAATCCAAGTTGAGAGAATAGAAAAGCCAGTTTAGCATCAACTATAAGTCACTTAAAAACTGTTAGACATTTACAGTAAATAAAGAAAAACTGAAAGGATTCAGTATCATCTAGTAGATAAAACAACTTGAGTCAGCCCATGTTTTGAGGCAGATAATCAAATTTTATCAAATCTTTACAACAATCACGTCAATGAAGCCGTGTGTGTGGTTAAAACAATCAAGTGGGTTGGTACTGTCTATAAATACTTTCTACATGACGAGCAGCTCGCGTTTGACATACAAAACATTCCCCACACACAATGGGAACATTCTGATCTTTCTACCTGTACCAATTTACCTGAGCAGGAGGGAATCCTGTGTTGTGAAGCATGGACGATGTGGGGCTTCTCGTGTTGGGTTGGGCGTTTCCGTATCTGCGTCCCGGCTGGCCCAAACCGGGGGGGCCTTGCGAGGGGGAGGACCCACCGTGGATGGGTCTGGTTGGGGGCGGAGGGCCGGGGGGTCCTGGGAGCCTGACGTTTTGGTACCAGGACCAGTGGTTGGGAGGGGGCTGCCTGTGGGGCTGCTGGGACAGCTTGTCCACCTTGGCCAGTGGAATGAATGCACAGAATTTAGCATGGTAGTCTGGTACAATCAGCAAAAAGTATAAAGATTTAACAAATCTGACCTGAACAACAGCTTTTTTAAGCTTCTCGGTCTAGTTACCAAAACTGCTGACTGTGATGAACAGCCTACCTGCATCTGAAGCTGTGCCAGCGTGCTCTGTCGCTGCTGGGCTGCTGAGAGTCCTCCGGTGGGCGCCTCTGCTCTGGGACCAGGCTGGTGGTTGGTGATGGGCGGCCGGCCCGGGCCCCTTTCTACTACCAGAGAACCTGGAGAAAAAATAAGCAAACAATTAAGACATAAATTGTGAATTGTGACTGACATTACGCCATCACTGTAGCCACTTCAGCTAGAATTTAGCACTGCACTCCTATGACACTGACAATTAAAAAAAGGGTAAAACCAGCAGCAGAATCAGGGATATTGCTTTTTTTTTAGTACACAAATTGTTCTTCCTTGTCAAAACCTGGCATTTATATGACCCACAGTGCAACACGATGGCCAACACTTTGGTCCGACATTCCAGTGTGTTATGTTACTATGCTGGTAACATCTGATATAGCTCGGAGCTGCTTGCATCAAGCAGAAATGAGGAAAAAGCTACAGAGGCCTGGTGAGCTCACTTCTTTAGAACTTCTTTAGAACACACCAGCAGATTTTTCTAATTTTCAAACTGTAGCTTTCAGTTCCAACCAACGCTGACTCAAGTGGCATCATTTGAGGAGCATTCTCATTTCAAGCAGCCCCTTCTGCAGCCACGGAAGGCTTTATGCAACTTTATTCACATATGTAGTAGTGCTCCCTAAGACCTGTAGCCTGACTTTGTGCTGTAAAATTAGTAGAGTTCCCCTCTAATGACTGAACCACTTTTTCTGCCTTTCACTTAAGAAACAGAAACCTGAATGCACGTTTATAACCCTGTTGCCTCACAACAATCATTATATTAAATCTAGATGTACTTAATATTTTCTGCTCCATTACACGCAGGAATGACAAACATGTATGCTGCCCACTTCCACGTTAATCATGGACCTGCACCTGTCGCCCATACTTGGTGACTAAAGGCCAAACGAGAAAATCAGCTGACCTTCAAAGATAACGTTTTACTTCGGCAAGTTTTTTAAAAATCAACAAGAAAGAAATAAACACAAAGGAAGTCATTCTTGCTAAGGTTAGTAGACTATGGTTAAGGTGAGATAATTAAAAGAGCTTTGCAGGCATTTGTTGCTGGCCAAGAGTGAGTAATTCCTGGCCATGAGAAGATCCAAAGGGACACTCAGAGACGAGTCAATCTGAGTCACAGGTTTTCTGGAAAAGCTCAGCTAAAGTTAGCCCAGCTGCTGTTTCATCATCCGGTGGCTCGACAAGACATTTCTTCACAGTTACTCACCAGGGGAGGAGTAAATGTGTGTCAAGCCAAGTGCACATTAAAAACATGCAGCTGTTTTCAGTCTCTCATAAACTTGATGTGCCCGTTCATGAAAAGAAAGTACACACAAGTGCTCAAACAAAAAAAAGAAGATAATGGAGATGAGACGATCATGTGAACTGAAAACACGAGATTAATTACATGCTATTTAGGCCAGACGAGATTCACACACTGGAAGACAGAGAAGCACAAACGATCTATCTTGTTTGCTAGATTCAAGAGCACACTGAGAAATGAAGATAAAAGAAAAGTATAGGATGACGTTGCCAAAAAAGTTCCAACAGTGGCTTGTACCTGTCTTACTACTATTATTACTTCATTGAGGATTATTCTCTTTTTTTCTTAAATCTCAGCTGTTGGTGCAGTCATTTTATCACTTAAAGATCTATTCACAGTGGCATCAAAAGATAAAAGATAAAGAAAAGCTAAAATAGTAATGAACAGGAAAGGTGTGGTTTGCAGGTACTCCTGCAGATGATTGGTTTTTAAGACACACTAAGCCTTCTACAAATCTGTATGAAACCTTTGTTATTCTACAATCGGTCAGCAAGTAATATCCATTGCTGCTTGACTCGTACTGTAAGTTTTAGGCAATGCCAGTCTTACCGAGGTCTACGTTGGTGGCCCAGAAACCAGAGCGACACTGAAAGCGAACAGAACTCTGAGGGACGATGGAGGGATTACAGCTTGCTCTCATCAGGTAATGAATCTGATACAGGATCTGGGAGACAAAAGGACAGCGACATTTAAAAAGGAATCACCGAGGTTATGAAAGCATTGCAGGATTTTATCTAATTATTATTGTAAAAAAAATATGATTTCTACAGCAAGACAAAGTACATGTAACAGATGGAAAAGTATTTCAGTTTGTTGCTTGATGTTAAAGTCCCTCACCAGCCTCTTGCAGTACAGGAGTGCTGTTCCACTGTGGCTGGCTGTGGCCCATTTGGTAAAGCTGATGACGTGGTCTAGGTGCCTGCTCAGACAGTTCACGTCCTCTTGCTGCTTTTTCAAACCCAACTCGTGGTCCTTAGTCAGTGCCTGGGAGTAAATGTGTTCATTAACTGCCGACCATTCAAAATGTCACAACTGCCTTTGAAAACTCAATTCAACTCCGCAGATTAAACATACCTCAAGCTGGTTAACCAGAATTTTCCCCTTCCTGTTGATCTCCATAATCAAGTTACAAATGGACTTCTTGATTTCATTAGTTACAGACTTCCGGTTTTCGTCAACTTGCTGGAGTCTGAGGGAATTGATGGCAGAAAATGGAAATGAATTTTAATATCATGCCTCACAAGAATCCGGCATCAGCTTCAAAATGCAGATGATTTTCAATGTAATTACATTTGCTAAACCCAAGTCTGGAAAAATAATATAATTTATATTGCGCATAAATACAAGTATATCTGATAAAACAGTTGTAGAGGATGGCTTTACCCAGTGCTGATACAGCTGGACACGTCCTCGATGGCTTTTCTTTTCTCTTGCAACTGCTGAGTCATGTTCTCCAAATACTGCCTGTGGTTCCTGTACGCATCCTCCAGAAACTGATAGCTGGACACAAAGCATGTGTGCATTCATACCTGAATAAACTGTCCTTAGTGTTTTTGGTCCAACTCAAGTTAGTGTATCACTCAAATGAATCACTGGGGATTCTTGTTTGGTGACAGATTAACACCACACACCTACTACTTATTATTTAAGGAAGATAAATAGAATAACATATTATTTTTATTTGCAGGGAAATAAAAATTAAAAAAATCAGCCCACTTGTGATCCTTGTGCTTCAGCAGCTGACAGTCTCGACAGGTGAGTCGGTCGCACGTCTCACAAAACAGCTTCAGTGGCTCCTGCTTGTGGATGTCACAGAACACAGGCTTCTGTGTGGAAATGCCTACTGCTTCTGGGATACAGACAACAGGGAAATTTAAAGTCTACACCATCATTATCATGACTCAATCCTGCCAGGGCAGTTTGTCTACAATACTTCACAACTCTGGCAGGTAGAGAACAACTCTTTAGATGGGACCGCTGCCAAGCCAAGCAAGTGATCCAATACCTTGCTACAATGTTTAAGACTATGATTCATCTCTCTTTTCTGTAACTGGTTGACAGGTGAAAAGGTAACACACTGTACAGCCCGCAGTCTACACGGTCTGAGGTTGTTTGCAGAATTGTCTTACTTCAATATTTAACAGTGTTTAGACCAGGGGTTGGCAACCCGCGGCTCTGGAGCTGCATGTGGCTCTTTCATCCCTCTGCTGCGGCTCCCTGTGGCTTTGGAAAATAAATAATGACTATTTAATTCAAATGTGTTTTATTTTAGTCTGTTAGTTTTTAAAATGGAATTCTAAATTTGAAGATTATGGTGATCTTGTAAAATCAAAATAAAACATGTTAAATTACATTAAAAACAAACATTGCGCACGCCTGACAGACAACAGCTTACAGTCCTGTGTGAAGATGAAGGTGACGTCATACAGCCCTGATGTGCAGACGCTGTGCGCTGAGGTTCAG
>JAPZEA010000015.1:7924280-7936557 GCA_029783685.1 Heniochus monoceros | reverse complement strand
GACATGAATGATATAGTTCGCCCGATTAAATCGGTGTGGGTGTGATAACTGTATGCGTAAGTTCCAGAAGTAAAATCATTCCTTGTGGTGGTGTATACCAGTGTGCAGTGTTTTGGCATCTGATAAGCCTTCAGACTCACGGTCCTGCTGGCCTTCCTGGAGCACACTGCACGGACTCACCGGCGCCTGAAGCAACATTACCTCACCAGTGCAGCATCCTGCGCTTGCTTAACGCAGGGTTGTTTTCCATCTGAATGCCTGGTAAGGCTGGAAAGACGTGTAGTTGTTGAATTTCTTGAATGTCAACCTATCAGTTCTGTGAGTGCCACAAAAATCTGGAAGCAGAATCTCAGAGATCTTAAAACCTGGGCAACAGTCTGCATGGCCAGATGCCACTAGAGGCAAGCAAGAAAATCTGTTTTGTTTTTCTGTAATTTCCGTGATCTGACCCTTTAAAACAGAAGCTCACACTTGCATGATTATCTCTCACTGTCTCACTTCTTGTTTGCACTTTACATTTACGTGCCAAACTTTGAAATGATCTGAAAATATCCCATTCAATCTTCAATCAGGACCCAGATAATACCAAAACAACAACAATGAAAATTACTATTGAAACAGCTTCTACAACAACACCCACTGGAACTATTAAAGTAGCTACTTGTACTACCAGTATGATCATTATTAGCTAACAAGTCATTTGAGTGCAGACAGACACTTGTAAAAGCATGCTGGTTCCTTTGCCAGAGGGTCGTTGCTGTGTTTTCACGGAGTGAATTAAATTAAATGACTAACACTCACACAAAAACCCTTCTGTCTTTTATCGTGACTCAGCATTCAGTCAATGTTCAGAATGATTCATTCACAGCGCGCCATGGTTTGTGTTTGTTTGATGCCCTTTCTGCTGAGCCTCACTGACTCACTGCGCTTAATTAGCAGCCAGAGCTCTGAATAGACAGTGAAGATTTTTATGTAAGAAACACAAACATCTTTTCAGCCCACTGTTTGCCACAAACTGAGGCTGCAGACCAGAACGTCCCATCCCTCTTCATTAAGACTAAGCAGATTTGCCGTAATGTCCCAAATTAGACTCTGGGTTCACTCCTAAACCTAAAAGTGAAATCCAAATGGCTAAATGAATGAGCACAATGTCTGAAAGCTGGCTTCACCATGATGAATCCTGGACACAGTACACCTTGCCAGTGTGCAAATTTACCACATGTAGGTTTAATAAATAAAAAAGTTAGATAGAGAGATGAAAGTTAGGCGAGATTGACTCTCATGTCTGTCTCTTACATATGAAGCCAGAGCCAGGAGGCAAACAGCTTAGCTTAGCATAAGGAGTGGACGTAGGGTGGAACAGTCAGCCTGGCTTGCTCCAAAGTTTGTGAATCCACCTACCAGAAACTGTAAAACTTACTGCCACATTGACACATTGTATCTCGTTTGTGAAATACACACACAAACAAAAAGCCTTTATGCTAAGCTAGTCACTTCCTGGCTCTAGCTTCAAACTTAAAAGAATAGTGTGACATTTTGGAAGACACATGTCTTCGCTTTCTTGCCGAGAGTTAGATGAGAAGAGCAATACCACTCTCATATCAGCCTGCTCAATATGATGCTATAGAGCCAGGAGGCAATTAGCTTAGCTTAGCATAAAGACTGGACGCAGGGGGGAAACAGGCTCCATACAAAAGTAACTAAATCTGCAACTTGTCATTTTTAAAGTTGGATTTTTTGATTGAACAAATGAGATATGATGTGTTACAATTTTTTATGCTAAACTAAGCAAACCAGCTGCTGGTTGTAGTTTCATATTTAGCATGCAGACATGAGATCGGCATCAACCTTCTCATTTAACACTCTAAGTGGGTTTTAAAATTAATATGCAGCTTTAGATTTAAATTGAGCCATACTTACACCACTTCACCACATGATTCATATACATACAATTAAGGACCTTTAAATTAATGCTTGAAAGTCTGGCATGAGCACTCATCAGAGTCTCCACAGCTGCTGCAGGACATAACCATTCAGGGGGAAACACTGGTGTGATGTACACTCGGGGTTAGCTGCTCCATGGTTGGATAGTCAGTGGTGTGCTGACCTCACACCATGCTCCATTTCCTGTTTTCCCCAGAGCCTGTGTCAGCAAGGGGGCTAATCATACTCAGAATACTATAGTACTCATGCATGTAGGCCTATGTATGCATACATTTAAAACACATAGATACTTGAGCAGAAAGAAAACATGCATAATATTTAGTTCACTTGGGCAGCATGGATGATAGTGACAACAAAGATTCATAGTTTAGATAGACAGGAAACAGAACAAAATCCACCTACTTGCACCCCTAAAGCTGACTAATTAACATATTATATTATACATTTTGTTTGGTGTTCCTTATAAAAACAAAATGCAAAAATGACAAGCTGTGATTTTACAGGGTGGATACATACAAGCTGTTTTCCCCCTGTTGAGTCTTTATGCTACGCTAAGATAACTGGCTGCTTGCCCTAGCTCCATACCCACCTAGCAAAATTTGGTTCGCAAAATGTTCTGGGAACACTACTTTTTGATTGCAGGAACTCCTATTGAACGTTCCTCCACAACGTTCCCTACATGTTAAAACGGTAAGCTTTTCTGACGTAAAACCAACATTTTTACTATGTTCTCTGAACGTTCTGGGATGACTGGTTGAATTCTTAGAGGGAGGGCTACCTGAAAGGCTACCAGCAGGGAACCTCAGGGGAACGTTACAAAAATTAGCCCCAAAAAATGTTTCTTCATGTGGTTACAACATTTTCAAAATTGTACATTGAAAAAAAAACATTTGCAAAACATTCTTAGCACATTGCGAGATGGTTACCTAAAAGGCTACGAGCAGGGAACCTTAAGGGACTGTTGTTAAAATTACCTCCAAAAAAACGTTGGAACGTTTTTTTGTTCGCTGGGTATTTAGTGTACATATATGAGGGTGGTATTGATCCTCTCATCAAGCTACTGACAAGAAAACAAATAACTTTATTTCCAAACTTGTCAGACAGTTCCTTTAGGAGCTTAGATGAAAACAACGGTTATATGAAATGTGCTTTTTAAAGTTCTTATAAGAAAGGGTATGAGCCAGACTCACTCATTTAAAAGACATGTAAGCAGCTGAGATACCTGTAGCAAATACATTATACTTTCTTTAAGGTTTAATACAGTTGTTTTTTTTACTATTTTTTCCATATCTGAGTGTTTGCCAACACACTGAACAGTTTCCAGTTCACACCCAGGGAGTGTCGTCCATCATCCTCTGACAGTGATTTGGAACGTAAATAGATGAAGTGGAGTTCAGCTATCCAGAGAGGAAATGGCGTAGGGGGGAGGCTATAGTTAGTAGGCAGTGGAAGTCCTTGAAGTGCAGCCCCTGCCACTATGAAATTGTTAAGAAAAAAAAAAAGAAAAGAAAGGAAATTTTCCCTGGACAATAAGAAAAGTTTGCATCAGCGGAAGGTGTTTTCCTCCGCGTCCGCCATTATTAGTTTCATTCTCCTGAATAACTAATGAACAACTGAGTAACAACTGGGTATGAATACCAGATGTGCAGCCTGAGTGCGTTTGCTCGTGAGTGTGCATTCAGTCTCGGTGTCATCGTGCTGTAAGTGGCTGTTGTTACCGTGCAGATTCCGCGGCACTTTCTAGAGCACTCAACATTGTTTTCATAAAGCGAGAGGGTTAGAAGGCCACCGAGGTCAGCTGAGAGTTCAACACACACACACACACACACCCGCCCACACACACATTCACACGTGTTCACTCAACGCTTGTTCCCTTTGTGTCCAGCGTTCACCTTGTGATGCATTTGACATCCTGTTTTTCCCCGTCCTGATGACTTTCAACACCCCGGGTTAACAAATACACAAATGCACACGAACACACACACACACGCGGGAACATGGTGTCGAGGAAGCGTGCAGCACAATGAAGTAAACATTTCCTGGTGTTGTCACATTCAGAACTTCCCTCGTTGTGCAACAGAAAATAAGAATATAGTAAATAGAAAACAGCGCTCCGTTTCAGGGCCGGCATCTGCTCCTGGAGAATCGTCCCAGCGATCGTAATCAGGGATGAAGTTTGAATGCTTCTGTTGCTTTGGCTGCGACTTTCGCCCGTGCTGGCACCCGTGTCGGCTTATTCGAAGAAAACATGTATGGAACGTGGCTTGAGGTTTAAGTTTAGCAGCAGCAGTTCTGAATGTTATCAAACCCATTTACACTTTTTTGTGGCCAGATTTTTTATTGAATTTTATCTGTTCCTATTTAAGCTGACGCTCCTTTTCAAACAGGCTTATGCGACCTTTGAAGCTTAAAGGTAAATTATGTAACATTTCTGTATTAAAATGACTAGATTTTTTATAGATTTTTGTTGAGTTGTGCACTTACGTCATTGACCTACATCTCTTGTTTTCATTGTTTTGGTTGAGAGACCACAAGAAATTACATAATGTACCTTTAAAAACAACATGAAATTTAAATTCTCTTCATTTTCTGTGCAAGGAAGCATAAGCCATAATGACACTGCAGTCATTGTGAATATTTTTCTGCTTTTCGAAGAAGGATGAAACCATATTTGGACATGGAAACTGCATCTAAACCTCTAAACCTTCCATGATATCAGTTTAGCGAGGAAGCAGTAGGTTACATCGGCGCCAAACTGGTTTAATCCATACAGTTTGTTCAAAAGTATGGTAATATTTCTTGATGATGATCATGGTTTCTGTCTGTTAGACTGTTGGAGGAGAAGTGATATAACAAACTTTCAGTGCCCGCCATCACAGATCTTCCACCAGTGACATCAGTAGGTCGCAAAAGTTCATGGACCCTGCAGAACGTCAGCAAATGATAATTTAAATGAAATACACTCTTATTCTAACTTTGACCAAATAAGTAAGCGTTAAAACAAACACCAATGAGATAGATATTGAATCCTCAGAGAAAAAGATTTAAAATTTCAGTCCAGGAGCATATGAATCAAACAAATCAAATTAAAAACTGCAACAGAGTAAATGCTTCTATAATGGTTTGCTGAAAAGGAAAACAAGACAAGAGTCTATCACCATGATGGCAAGTCTGTGATGATGGTTAGCAGGTGTATTGTTTACTATTGGAACCGTCTTAGTTTAGCATGCATGTACATGTCAGGTATTGAGTCAAATTATAACTGGACGAATTCAAAATCTCAGGATTTTCCTGTTTGCAGGTTTGTTCATAAGTATGCTGAGTGTGAAGCTGGCAGGCGGCCATCCAGATTACTGTAGCTCATTAAAGTGTAAGTACTGAGAATCTGTACCAACAGCATTTACTGTATGTCATGTGCAACGCTGGCACCTGGGCACACTCACAGGAAAGAACTTAGGCAAAGACGGCAGAATACACACACACACACACACACACACACACACACACACATACACACACAGAAGTGCACAATATTTCATCATATGTCTGTAGTCATCACTTACCTATTAATCAATGACTCATTCCATGAGAGGAAATATAAACTGTACATTGAGTTCTACGAATAACACAGTGACAGTGTTCTCAGTGAGAACAACGTGTGTGTTGCAAGGCTGCAGCTCCTCATGAAAAGCCTGAATTTCTCACTTTAGAACCAACCTGGGTTTCACAATAATGAGGACGCTGCACATTCAGCTCTCTAATAAAGAGGCTCTAACTGAATGAATGCAATGGATCAAAAATAGCTACGTCTTTTGTTGGAGCGTCCTTGTGTGAGACTGCAGAGACTGTAAGTCACTGTAGTTCAGAGCATCAGCTTAATGCTTGGAAATGTTCTGGAGATGTAAAGTAAACACGAAATTGAACTAATAAAGTCATGAAACTAACCAACTTTGGGTTTAGGTGGTGTTTGCTCGCCTGTAGAGCCAGACACTGGGGGAAATTGTCCCATTTACGGCAGCTATATGCACTATTTTTCAAGTCAGTTGAGATAATATAATGCCTAAGAATCATTTGGGAACAACGTGATAGTTGCCCAGACAATCATCCTGTAGATGCTACGTCCTATGTTGTAACTTATTGTTCTGCAAACTGTCTTAATCCCTCTGAAACCATAGCATAGCAAATGTTGATTTTAACTCCTGACACCTAAAACGAGGCCAAAATAGTCTGAAGTTAAATCTATACAATGCTGGAGTAGATCTCACACAATGAATGTTTAGCTGACAAATCTGCTACATTTGAATCCATAATAACTTGGACTGCTTTAATTGCAAATCAAGATCCTCAATAAAGCCAAGTAAATGTGGTCCTCTGTACTCTGAATTGAATATTAAGAAGATTTACTCAAATTATATTAGATTTCTTTAGGGAAAAACATAGTAAGATAAACAACATGAGTATATATTATGATCTTCCTCCTCCCGGTCACTCTGTTCTCCTTTCCTCCTCTTCTTCTCTCACTCTCTCAGCTTCAGAACTTAAGATGCAGAAAAAGATTAAATTCATATCCTATTCTCTTACATCTGCTCTGGACACCATGCTCTCTTTCCTCCTCAGTTCTTCACTCCTTTCTTATCCACACATTTTCATGTCTTGTCCCTCTTCCTCTTTGTCCTGCTTTTTCCATAAGTTTCCACATCTCATTTCCTGTTCTCTCCGTCATCCTTTTCCTCACTTTCTCTTTCACTCCTGTGTCCGCCGTTCATCGGCTGATGGACGCTGACGCCGCTGAATCCCTGCCTGTGGATGGCGGCTGAGGCTGACTCATCATGAAAAACGTTGTTGTGTCCGTAGTGCACACGCTAGCTAGTGCATAGCTAGTTTGTGCGCCAGCTACAAAACAAAAAATACCCCAATGTTGGAATTATTGCTATCACAAGCCTGTTTTCACAGTTTGTCAAAAGCAACATTGAACTGTAAATGACAAGGATGCCAAGTGTGGCATTCCATGGTGCAGAGGGAAAGTTAGCTATGCACTAGCCAGCTTGTGCACTAAGATATGCAGGCTTGCTAAGTGAGGTTACATGACTGAGGAAACACGACACAGGTCAGGACAGCAACCCCCTATGACGATGAATTTTTGCTCCATGAATTTGCCAGCTCAGTCATGGAGACTGAGGGGAAGTGGCACAAAGTTGAAGTTATTTCAAAAAACCTAAAAGATTCGAGGCTTTCGAGAAAACATTCGTGGCAGGAGCCCCAAAAGCCACCCCCCTGCTCCGCTGCTATACTCCACCGGCGTATCGCAGTGAGTGTAACCCACAGTAATGCCTGGCAGAGAGGCTCCAGCTTTACTGGAATAAAGTTCTTGTGTAACCGCTGGCCTTTCCACTATTGACGTGTTCTGGGATAAGGCCGCGTTTTCCTCACCGGGTAAACATTTGGGATAAAGGTGGGAGGTCAGTAGTGTGAACTGATAAGAGCCTTTCGAGAAAACCGAGACAGACTTGTAATTTCGTAACTTTTTGCTCTGCTAATAAGCCTGTGCTGTAATATTGAGCTGAAGCATAAAGATATCTCGTGTTATCCGTAACGATCTGTGATTTCAGAATTTTCATTCAAAAGCATTTATACAAAGCTATACAACACAAACACACACACCTTGGCCGCTGGTGTTGGTTAGCATTGATTGGATCACTGGTTCAGACACACTGAAAGTCCCACTGGGTCGCTATGGCAACTAGAGCCAAAATAAAGCAGCCGTCGAGACAGCGGCGGCAGCCTCAGCTGGCACGCACACGCACACAAACACACAACCCCCTCTGGTCTTGGCACCTAGAAACAGACACAAAATGAGCTCTATATTAGACCGCAGAGGGAAAAAGGAAAGGACCGAGAGAGAAGCATCGAGACAGAGCGGCAGAGGAGGGGAAGAGTGTGTCCTGGAATAACCCCTGTTAGCTCTTCTCCGTGTACCAAAGAGGACATATTTAGCAGCCTCTCTGACTGGCAAGAACCCAGAGTACCTCTTAGTTTCTCCTTCTCACACACACACAGATACAGTTGTTTCCATCCCCTCAGAGGACATTCCATTCATTTCCTGCACTACTCGCCTAACCCTAACCTTAATCGAACCTTACCATGACCTTAACCCAAGCCTTCACCCTGAAATTAAATCATGTACGTTGTGGGGAGTTGTGTTTTGTTCCCAAAAGAAAGGCGAGTCCCCACAATGTGACTGTGTAAACAGATTTATGTCCCCGCAGCATGAGTTATACGCCGCCCGGGTCCGGCTGGCACTCGCAGGCTCGCCCAGCTCTCCTCAACGTAGAGCCACCGACTCGCTCGCTCACTACATTGCTTTGATTGTGTGTTTTATGTGTGTGTGACGTCCATGCCAAGGGGTGGACAGGGCCGGCTGTTCATAGGGACACACTGTGAACGCTGAACCCTCCTCCTCCTCCTCCTCCTCCTCCTCTGGGCCTTCGCTCGAATGTTCCAGGAGCTCGGAGTGAGGCTCTGCAGGGCCAAGCTGGCACCTCGACGCCTGCAGAGATGACCAAACCTCCACGGTGAACCGAGGCCAAATAGTGATAGTAACAGCAGGTTGGTGTGATGACAAGTTGAGTGTACGAGGAGAAAGCCAAACATTTAGAGAAAAGTTAAAGTCTGCAGGTGATTAGCTTGGCTTAGCAATATTTCTTTTACCTTTGGACAGAGCCAGGCTGGCTTTTCTACCTGAGTACCTATGCTAAGCTAAGCTAATCGGCTGCTGGCTCTAGCTGCGTATTCTGCATACAGACATTAGTGGACTTCTCAACTTGCAGCAAAAAATAAGAAGCGTATTTAATGGAAAAGTCAAACTATTCAGAACAGTTGGATAAAAAAACTATGTTCCTCTCTTTATTCTCTCCATAGTTAAGAGTTTATGATCTTACACCTCCATCAAGGATACTGCATGTTCAGCTCTGAACAAGTTAGAGTACTGAATGTCAGTGTCTCAGTGTTTCTGAATCATTTGCCAAGTAAAATGAATGTACAGACACTTGTGGCCTTTTGCAGATGACACAAAGGAAGGTGTCACAGTCAGTGCACGTCTGCGAGGCATTTAAAAGAAAGTAGACTTCACGTATATACGGCCCACATGTGTACAGTGCATTCGTCGTTGTACATTCACTCATCGTAATATAAACATAACCGTCGCAGCTGCAGCGAGGGAGGGTGAGAGTCCAGCAGCGTTTGGGAGCAGTGTACCGCGAGGCAGCCGCACTGACTCATTCCACATTTACATTTCAAGCAGACGTTGTGATTCAGAGCGGCCCGGCTGAGGGAACCGAAGGCCCTCGCCGTGTCAGATGCGTCCACTCGTGCCTATACCAGCATCTGATGTTCGATAGGGCACGAGAATCACACGGCGACTATAAATAACCCCTGTGATCCCCGCATGCCAAGCAATGGCAGCTGCTCGTGGGTTTTTATAATTCGAGGCATGTGACTTGGGTTTGTAATCTTAGACGGATTAGCAGAAATACCGCGTGTTGTATGTTTACAAGTCTAATCATTTTAAGATGTGACACCAAGGAAACAATAGCATGTTGTTTGGAGGGGGGAATTTAACTTCCCACATAGCAGATTGATTAAGCCCAGATATGCCTTCAGCACAAGAGGGTTGAAGATTGGGCTGTTACGGAGAATCCCTGCATTTTCCAGTGAAATATCTGCAATCACATACTTGTGGGAGAAGTAACGATTGACAATGATTTGATACAGTAATAGAGTATAGAGAAATTAACAAGAAAGTAGCCACTTTTCTATTAAATATATAGAGAGAGAGACCATGTTTTTGACCATTAAAGTTTTTGAATATCATATATTTGGTAAAATTATTGTATATTCATCCATTTATACATTTAAGGTCAACAATGTCTTTGCAAGAGTAAATAGAGCATCATGTTCTGATTACAATATTCTCAGTACATTGGTGCAGTGTGCATCATTTCAAGTTAAATGTAACCAAACTGGTGACCATACACATTTGCATAATGTTGCATCTTTTGAGGAGGAGGTGTGAATTCTTGGAGATCCCATCATTAAGTCTGCCAGTCACGTGAAACCACCACACTCCACTTACTGAGCTTTAAAAAGGAGGAGATGCTTCGAAACAGACGTTTACGCTCGCATGCGCACACGCGCGCTCACACGCACGCACGCACGCACAGGCGTGAAAAACAAGTGGCAAGTCTGTCAAGGAAAGGCCTCCAGAGAGCTCTTGCTCGTATCTTGGCAGTCTTGTACCTGATCTCTGAGCCCTGACAACCACACACACACGTAGACACACACAGCTGAACACACACACATGATGCTTTCTAGGCAGAAGTGCTCTATCTATGACTACAGTGTAAGTGAGAGTTATGAATATTCATGGTCATATTCCAGAGATGCTAGCGTAGGCATGCCACATGCGTGTGTGTGCGTGTAGGAGTGCGTGTGCGTGATGTTGTGTGTACGCCTGTCTATATTTCCTTTTGGCACAGCGTCTTCTCGCATCGCTGCCCTTTCCCTACTATCAAAGCAACCTTGAAATGATCTTTGGATCACGCGTTCACGTGTCTGCAGGGCCTGTAAAACGCTCCCTCCCTTCCTCTTTCTCTTTCACACACCCATAAACACACACACACACACACACACACACACACACACACGACCCTTGGGGCAGAGAACACAGTAAATCATTTGGTTAAAGTATTTAGATAATTCTCTTCAAAATCTTGTTGGATGACTCTATTGTAATGTGGTCTGCATTGTTAGAGATGTGGTTACTGTGATGTGCCATTTTGTATTTCTTGCTTGAGTACAATGTTTTCATTGTTTTATGGATAAGAGGATTTTTTTTGTTTTTTTAGAAAACAGAGGGCAGACATAATGAAGTGCTGCAGAGACGCAGGCTGGACACAGATGGGGGGCTCTAACTCGTTATCCTCCCAGCATATTTCTCAATTCAAACTAGAAATTATCTAATATTGAACGTTAATATCTCACTGTGCCACGTTCCACTATGTATTAAATTATATTAGTGAGTTGGAGTGAACTGCGCTAGTCATGCATTTATGAAAACCACAAAATATATAAGAGAGCTGTACTTATTTTTGGTTATTAATCGACCAAAATAAATGGACTGATTAAAAAAAAACTCATAATCATAATTGTACTGTGTCTGGGGAGTTGCAGTGTTGTGCTCGTTAAACTTGAATGAGTTTGTTTCAGCAAGCTTAAGTTCATTAAATGTGAACTTGCTGTTAATAAACATGCAAATCACTAAAGGCAAGCAATCGCACTCCTTTGATTATACATTTGGCCACATTTGCCTCTATATTCTGAGACATCATCACATCTGTAACAGTCCACGCTGAGCTTCTGCTGGACCTGTTGCTCTCTCTGCCTCTCATGGTTCCTCACACCAGATGAGAGGCTTCATGTTGCCTCTGTTCATTTTTAAAGGCCAGATTGTTATTTGGAAGCATGTTATTTAATTAGTATTTTCAGCATTATTACTGTATGATTTATTTTTTTAGTTATGTGATCGGTGACTGATCCCACCTCCAAACTGCACCTACTGAGCTCTGCTTTCCACAGAATGTCTCAAGTGCTGATTGCATAATGAGCTTCTGCCTTAGTAAATCTGGTGCTAATTACACGTAGATTGCCAGGACAAACTGAACGAAAGGCAAGGTGCAAATTACTGCTATATGCTTTCATGTATGCAAATATTGCTCTTAGAGAGGATCTGTGGTTCATGCTGCTATTAATCACGCTACGGACCACAGCGGGTTCTCACTGTTCACAAATGAATAGCTGTAGCAATCCTTTCATTTGTGATTTTTCTATCTACACTTTCACCACTAACTGCAGTACATTACATATTTTGTGAGCAGAATCTAAGACAGGGAAAGGCAACTCTCGCATCTGTTATTTCATAATTTATACCTACTTGCAGTGATTTCAACAAACATGCACAAAGGATGAGTACGGAAATTTTAATTATCTGCCTAATATAGGAGGTTTACAGCTTAGTAATATTCAAAATTAAAAAATATTGAAATCTTTTAAACTGATGTAATCAACTGCTTTTTGTTTCTGCTTACAAGGGCACCGAGCAAAGCAACTGAGACAATAATACATGAGAGATAGACAGAGACAAAGACAATTGATTTGCAAGCCAAGTTACCAGTTAGCTCGACAAATACACAGATAGACAGGCAGATAGGGAGAAAAGGTTGAAAATTAAAAATTAAAAACTCATTGCATGCAGCTGTGCAGTGGCTGAGGGTATGTG
>JAPZEA010000015.1:7833184-7847462 GCA_029783685.1 Heniochus monoceros | reverse complement strand
ATAAGAGGCCGCTAACGTCATTCTCAGATTGCAAAAGGCAGTTAAAGGTTTTAGGGTTGTCAACATTTTTTTTTTTTTAATGAATGTAGCTAGCTAGTTAGCTATAGACAAAGATGAAGTCCCATTCTTAGTCCAACCTGCTAAGCTTGTACTGTTTGATTGTTTCTCCAGCAGCCAGCAGTGGGCACAGAACCAGCTCTATTTAAATCGATGAACAAATCGAGACGTGGGAAGAGATTCAAAGGTTTGGAAAAAAACATTTAATGTCTTTTGTCTTTATTTTCTCAGATGTTAAAAAGCTTCTCCAGCGCCACGGAAGACATTATACAACTCATTCTGCAGGCTTATCAGCACTCCCCAAAATTGGTGCGAGGTTTTCCCGTTCTGTCGACATGGTATAAACGCAGCTCGTAAAGGCCAGTCCACATAGAGAGCGTCTTCTGAAGCCTGGCTGACATTTAAAGTTTAGGCCAGCTAATGCAAATGCTTGACTTATTAAAGACGAGGAAGTGTGCCACCACTCCACAGCGTACCACCACGTTATCACATGAATGTGTGTGTGTGTGAGTGAGTAACGGTAGATGGAGGGCTTAAGTGTCACTTAAAGCAAAGGGAAGGAAAACAACAGAGCTGAGGTCAGCGCCAGGCAGCGGATTTTCACTCACACTGCTGCTGCAGAAGCCGCCGCTTTTCCTCCGGCTCCGCTGCAGCTTAGCACGAATCCCCACAGGCATTTTTTTCTCCGCAGCCCAGTGTGCCACAGGAAGCCGAGCCGGGCAGCAAAGGCTTTCGTTTTATAGGAAGCGAGCGAGTGCAATGCAGTATAACCTGCAGCAGGGAACTCAGATGCCGGCCATGCAGAACTAGGTCACATCCAGCGTCATAACACACAACAGCAGAGTGGAAATATGGCAGCAAGGCCACTGATTGCAGCCTACTTTCTGCCTCTTTCTGCAACCTTGCTCTTTTTGAAAGTTATATGGCACACAAAAGAGGTTTGACACAGTAAATATAGTCCAACTCTGTTCTGAACAATCCCTCTTGATGTGTTAAAATGTCGGCTTTTACCAAATTCCTCACTTAGAAACACACATTTAAAGACCAGGGCATTATATTTTACAAGCATCTAATCCGTCTTTCTTTCATAAAATGGTTATTTAGAAAGGATTCTCCTCTTAAATCCAGAACATTTGAAGTGCACAATGAAAAACAGAGGGGTCAGTGGATCAATATAGCCTCCTCAAACACACGGATGCTTTTCTTTTTTCCTGCGATCCTTGTGTTCCGTTTGGAGGTCGAACGAGGGCGCATAAACTCAAAATAACTTTCTACAAACCACCTTGCTCTCCTGTTCGCTGCCAAACAGCAGAGAAAAAAAAACCCACAAACACACAGAAAGGAACAAAACGAGCCAGAGTAACACTTGAAAACTCTGGAAGTCAACCAGAAAGAGATACTAATGTGGGCGTTCAGGTGGATGGCAAAGGTCCCAGGACACTTTGTTACTCAACAAGCGGTGATGCTGCCAGGGCTGTGGACACTTCCAGAACTTTTTAAAATCTTTTTAAGGAGGCGAGGAAGCAAACGGGCCATTAGCTTAGCAGCTACAAGAGTGCTTTGAGCGACTGGTGAGAAGCTAACAGCGGAGGATTGCTTCTGCTCCACTGACTGTCATGCTAGATTTAAACTCGAGAGTCCAGCATCACGAAAACATCACTGCTCAGACGGATGGAAGCTAAGCTATCGTCCTCCCTGTAAAGCTAAAACCCACAATAAAACCCAATCTGCTGCAAGCATGCTGGATGTAAACGCAGTTTCCTCTTTCTCCACAACCGTGCACTCTGTGTGATGTCAGCTCATTCATGCACATGTTTGCATTCACTCTGTTTGCTCCTTATTATCACTGAGGCCGCTGATGTCACCAACACGCCTCACAAGCCCAGTCTGTCAATATAAAAGGTTATGAGTATCAAGTATCCCATCTGTCTCGTATTGGGTCTATTTTTAGAGCTTTCCGCGGTGCATAAACAATGTAGTTAAACTGGACTTGCATAAATCTATGTTGACACAGACACGAGATACAGGTGGAATTGACAGGCAGGAACTTTCTCCATGACGTCTTCACCACACAGATCCCGGAGGAACTTCACCAAAATACACTTTTTGTGGGCACATTAATATCTCTTTTATGGCTGTTATCAGTGCAGTGGAAAAGAACAAAAGTGAATGGAAAAGATGACACAAGTCAAGTAAATCTCCAGCTCAAATTAAATACGGCAGTTGTAGATCTCCTGTTATCTTTGTTTTGGAGTTTGTAGGGATTTTACGTCCTGCTTTGACTGATTGTGTGCACATTCTGTTCTGTGTACCTGCATGGAGTCATACTTGTTGGACTGCAATTGCACTTGAGTGTTTTTATACGTGGATCCCCTTTTTGTTTGTATTGCACATGAGGATGCACATGCACGGGTACAAGATTGTGGAGATTGCAGTTCGCATCCTGCTGTTGATTGCAATTCACCAAAAATGTGACAGTGGCAACAGAGGCAGCGGGGAAGAAGACTGCTAACTAACAAACATGGATGTAAACCATGTACAATTTTCTTTAAAAAAATTATCTTTTCAAATGTTTTATGAGGAAGGAAATGCATTTGTTATACCGTACACGTAGTGGGTGAGAATCATTGAATGTAAACATGGCTTTTTTTTCTACAAGAAGACACCAGAACATTCAAGGAAATCACTCTTTACGACTCATGCATTTATCTGAAAAAAGAACATTTAACTGACAACTCCATGCAACAATCTGAGAGTGACTGGTGGCAGACATACCTGACCACGTCATGACAAGATGTTCCTGCCTGTTCACAGTACCAGTGTGAGCAGCATTTTCAAATATGTTCACCATTTCCAAAATGTTCAGCTTTTTTGGACGTAAAATCATGTGTGGATGTAAAAAAAAAAAGTAGAACATTTTAAAACCAATATCTTCTTTTAAAGGAATTGTTTAGCTATTTGGGAAACAAACACATTTGCGTTATTGCAAAGAGTTAGAAGAGAAAACCGATACCACTTTCACGTCTGTGTGTTAAGAGCAATGGCCAGGAGGCAATTAGCGTAGCTTAGCATGAAGACAGGACACACCTAACCTGACCTAACCTCCCCAGTGCCCAAACATCCGCCACCCACTACATACATGACCAGAAGTGTAAAAATGACAAGTAGTGGTTTTACAGGGGGGTTATTGGACTATTTCTTGGCTAAAAAGACTCCAGGTTCTAGCTCTATACTTACGTAAAATGAGGCACAGACATGGCAGTGGTATTGATCTATCTGTATTAGGAAAAGCAAACATGACTTTTACTGTCCTGGTCATTGTGGTGCATGGGAAAGATTAGTTTTATTGTCTTGATGTCATGGATCAAGGGAGCAATTATTTCCCTGATCAAATATGATTACCAAGGGCGAGATAACTGGGCAGCTGGTGAACTTGATAATGTGTTATCAACCTGTTTGTTATTTCAGACATTATTAAGAAGTCTGACACTGTGTACTGCAGCTAAAACAAAGAAGCTAGTGTAAACAGGTTGGGAATAAAAGGTGCATTTGATGAATCTTAGATAAAATTGTATCATCGGAGTGAATGTGGTCGTTATCTCAGCCCAGCTTTCAGTCCTTTTATTTGCTTTGTGGTCCGGCTTTGAGTGAGTGACATCATTCCTGGTCAACCGTTGGCGACTTTGGTATGCAAATAGCCAGCTGTCAGACCCGGAGTCACGGAGCACACTCATGACGTCATGGAGAGGCAAATTTTGAAGGTGTGTGTATTTAAGATGTTCGAGCGTGTCAACATTCCCTATTGCATTTTCCTACATTCCCTTGTTACCCTTAAGCACACACACACACACATGCACTTTTAACCACCCATGCACGTATTGTACACGCACACGCGTATGGACACACACGCCCTCTCCCTCGGTGTCTCTCTCTTTTATCCTTCGTCTCTCCTCGATGTGATATTCCACATGAACCCTTAAAAAAACCTCCACAGCAGGATGATAAGACATGATATGACAGCATAGATCGTGCTGGTTAGTGAAGCGGAGAGGACAAATGCAAGGCATGGTTGAATAGAAGAAAAAAAAAAAACAGTGGTCAGCAACTTTATCACATTGAGCAGGAACTGGCTAAGAAGTCTCTGTGTATTTAAAACCTATATATACATCTATGTATGCTATGAAGTCAGCCAATCCCAGCCTGCCAGGCAGCTGGGAAGGATGCTTACCCAGCAGGCTTTTGGGGTTCAGTGCTAGGCCAGAGCTCAATTGCAGGTCGCAGGAAGCTTGAGGGAAAAGCATATCTATGTTGATCATACACTGCATGCACAGTCCTACATACGTCAATGCATATGCATGCTATAGGGATTTCTAGCCTGTTATGTTTAATGTATTTCTTTGAACATTATGCACCCAAGCATGAATGAAGCCCTGTGATATAGTTCAATGTTTTTCAGTGACCATTTTGTGGCCTTCATCTGGTGGGATATATGTGCACTACTCCTCAATGAAGGACAGAAATTGCATCAAAATTATCTTTTATATCAATTGCCATGTGTTCTGTGCTTAATTGTTTTGACTATTAAGGTTCTGAAAATTGCATCTTAGACCTTTGAACATGGGCAGTATCTTGCAAAAAGTAAAAAAAAACCTGCATTAGAACAAAAAAAAAGTGTAATCTACATTTGCAAATCTACTTAAAAGTAAATGACCTTTTTCTAATAGGCCATTTTTTTTTTTTACAGAAGACATTTTTACATGTCACCAGGGGCGTGTCCAGAAAGGTGGCCAGGGGCGGCACTGCCCATCACTGAAATCTGATTGGCCGCACCAAGTGCCACTCAGCTTTCTTGTCGAGAGTTACATGTGAAGATCATGTCTGAGAATATGTAGCCTAGCCTGTCGCTAGTTAGCTTGACACAGCGTTGAGATTGGGAAGAGGGAAACATAGCAGAACTCTATATGAAGGTAACAAAACCCACCTTTGTGCAGTGTGAAAATAAGAGCTGACTTTTCTACATGGCAGTAAAAGTGTCAGTCTATTTCTTCGCTGGCACTAGTAATTTCCTGGAATATTGCTGGTCGCCTGCAACTTGTCCCAATAAAAATTGGACGGATTATAAATGGATTATACAAACAAGAAATAATGTGTCAATTAGGGATCTTAAGGGATGCTGGCTCATTTTGTGACCTTTAGACAGAGCTAGGCTAGCTGTTTCCCCTTGTTTCCAGTGTTTATGCTAGGCTAAGCTAACCAGCTGCTAGCCCCAGCTACATATTTACCAAAGAAACATGGTATTGATCTTCTCATCTGACTCTTGGCAAGGAAGCAAACGAGCGTATTTCCCAAAATGTCGAACTTTTCGTTTACCGATGGCTGAATTCCATTTTTCTCAGTTTCAGGGTCATGGTGTTGTACAGGCCGGCTCACAGTCACACTGTTGTGGCTTATTGGGAACTTTAAATATAGCAGAGGTGTAACTGATGTCCTGGATCAGGTATTTGCTTGCTGTGTGTGTTTACGACAGCTGACTGTTGACAGCTTTTCCTGTGGATTATTGAGCGATGGGGCCACTGTGATTGGACAGAGATGCTGCGGTTTAATTTCTTAAATGAACACCACAAATGAAATTACACTTACCTCCACTGTATTGGGGTGGAGGCTGAATACCACTAGGGGTGAGCAGATGCTTCTTGCTTCTCAAACTGGGTGAAGCAAGCCTTTGTTTTTGTGTCATCAGTCATTTGGTCATTTGTTGCTTTGCTGCGGCTAATTTTGGAACAAAGCGATGACCCTCGTGACTCTGGACGTGTCACTGGAATAAAACTCGAGATGTTTTTGAGAAACTCATCCAGGGTGATTCATGACATTGGCTCATTGTTTTGGTCAAAGGCACAGAGCTGCTGTCATGTGACTGTATTTGTGTGTGTGTGCACGCAGATATGATGCAGAAGAGAGAGTATTTACAGGCTGAAAACAGGATTAGGTTCCCATGTGTGTACGTATACGCTTGAAAGCGAGCATCCATACGTAATCATGTTTGCCTGCGCGCTTGCGTGAGCTCCACCTCTTACCTTTTAATGAGTCATGACCAGCGAGTGTTGCTCATGCTGACTAAAATTAGAGTTTTCGTTATCTGCTCAGTGAACTGCTCAGCACTGCTTAATTATTCAAGACCTGGAAAAGGCTGAGGACTGCCATCCCCCCTCCCCTCCTCGCGCTCTCCCTCTCTCTCCCCCCCTGCTTGCTATGTTTCATTTCCAGGGCATGAAGTGGAAGACGGACGAAAGCCCCCGCGTCACCGCTGAGTGCGTGTCACTGTGTCATTCACCGGCCGCTGGATGATAATAATATCTTCTAGGCTTTTCCCGCAAGTGTGCTTCCATGAATAACATCTGACGTCATAAGAGTAGGAGGCGTACAAGTCACATGCTCACTCACACACACAGTCATTCCTTTATTTCCACCTCTAATGCCTCAAATCGACTGTAACGTACGCTATTAAACACCTGACTCTTCCCCAAGCATTAATTTAATCATATATCTGATCCTATCTGGAAGCTCCTGGTAATAAAACAAGCACAACAAGATTTTTTTTTTGGTTTCTGGAGAGGATGGTGGTCTTGTTTCTAGGCACTGATCCATATTCCACTCTGCCTGATTTCCAAATAAAATATAAGGCTGGCAATATTCTGGATTTTATTTATGACCAACAAATCTAATGAAAAGACAAAAATTAACTATATATTTACCCAATTAGCAAGTTTCATGTGTGGCCAAAGCTCAGTTATTCTCCAAAAACGATTAATAATTAGCTACACAACCGCTTACATGTTCCATCATCACGATGGGAGCGGGAGCTGTAGTTTAATTTGAGTCAATTTGAGTCTGTCACTTTTGATTTGAAATTTGACCTAATCTGCTCTGTCGCCCTGTCAGTAAACGATGAAACTAGCAAGCCGTGGTAAGGAGGATTCGTGACACCAAACCACGACAGCATCAGTAACGCGTGGAAGCATTTTGGATTCAACACCATAGGCGAAATTTGGAATTAACCTCAATGGGTTGAGTTTGAAACAATTTCTTAGCTCTCGTTCACTCACACTTGATTATTTGAAGAAGTAACAGCTCCATCCCTCACAGTCCTCATGCCATAAATGCCCACTAGCATACCAAATGTGTATTCATCCGCATCTGAGAATAGTCCACAGCAAATTTTAGGTAATTATTCAGCCAGGCAAGTGAGGGAATTCATGAATTACTGCGAGACGGACTGATGCATTGTTAGTTTTGATCTTTTCATGGAATTAATTAATGATAAAAGAAAAATCTATTATAAAATACAAACACCATTGTGTGCAAGCATCTTGCAGCTGTAGAAGGAAACAGCGTCACTCACTGCGTGTAGTTTGACAAGGAGAATACTGAAGAGCCTTGAACGACGGCGCTTGATGTCACCCGCCCTCCCTCTTCATCTGTGACAGGCACCGAGGTGACAGGTCATTGTCTGGGGTGACGACTGTGTGTGCGCGCGCGTGGTTGTTTATGTTGGCGTGTGCAGCTGCGCGTCACGTCCACCCCCTCCGCAACACCTTCTGTTCCCCGGCTGTCACCTCTTGTAAGTCAAACACTTCCTCCGTCACTGCACGCTCTCGCTTTCTTGTCGTCCTTATTTCTCCCTTGGTTTCGTCCGGCCCAGTTTATGGGCCTGTGGGACCAATTTATTGTTTTATAATGATGCAGTTTGTCTCCTTTTCATCATCAGAATTATTTCAGTGTTGCAAACAGATAAATAGATTTCTCTCAGGACGCATCTTCACCCTTTCATATTTCAGTTCCCTCACTTTTGTGCCTAGAAACAAATGCTCCAACCATTGCATTTTGTTTTTGTGGCCAGCTTGGGGGGTGTGTGTGACCGTCAGCAGGTGTGTGACCGATGATACATGGTTAACAAGGGATGATACATGGTTAATAACGGTTGTTTAAGGCTTCAGACAAACTGGTTTGTCTGACGTGTCGTCTGACCATGTCTCAAGGCAAAAGTGTTTATACCTGTTCCGAACGGCCACAATCAAAGGTGACGTGAAAACCTGCCGTAACAGCCTCCTCCTAACTGCAGCAGACGGCTTCCTTGAGCTCTCTCCGAGATCTTTCGTGTGTCTTTTTAGTCTCCAGACAAGAATCCGTACGAATGGGGACAACACCGTGTCCTGGTTGTGCACACAAAGTGACAAAAGTGAGAGAGTTCAAGAGAGAAACTTGTCACACCTCCTCACTTCCTGTCAATCACTGCATATATTGTGTTGAGTGGTTGTCAGATTATTAGGAAAGTTACGGACACAGCCCCCTCAACTGCGCCATCAAAAAGAGGGTTTAAGGAGCTGTTTGTTTGAAGCATACTGAGGCCATGTCAGGTGCATCAGTGCTGGTTTCAGATGTTTCCCGTCAGTTTAAAATGATTTAAAACTATATCTTGTGAATGCAATGGTACAAAAAGTGGAATATCTGTAAGAAGGTTTGCACTGCAGATGGTTTTGCTAGCGAAACACAGACTGGTGACACATGAAAGAAAAAAAACGGAATAAATTAGTCAAGAAACATCAGAAATGTAGATGCTTCCACACAGAGCATGAGGAGTCACTAAATTGGTTTGCTGAGTATAAAAAATGATGTGAGTTACTTGCTGCAGCCCCCATAATCACCAAATATCAAACCAATTGAACACTTGCAGGAGATTTGAGGGAAACTGGTCCAGAAAGGTCCAGAAACTTGAGATCTGAAGGAGTATTGAGGCTCTTCTGGAGGCTCTTGGTGGCCTAACACCTTTCTAAAACAGGTCTTTCCATGAACTGATCAACCAGTGACCTGCACCATGTCGCTCCGACTGCTGGACGCCGAAACCTGTAGGAGAAAAGACAAAGCTGACCAATCAGACACATCACAGCACTCTATATGGAGCTGCCACACACGAAGCGGAAAGCGCCACAACTTGTGTGAAAAGCAGAATTCAGTCATCGAGTTCACTCAGGCCATTCGCTGGTAGCGTCCATACAGCACGTTTGCCCTCAGTCACACGCACACAAACGCATGAACCCCCATGAACCCCCTGCCATATAAACAGGCATGCATGTAAGGAATGCCCACGTGCATTTACAGACATGTTTTGTGCCACCGGTGGCATTTGTTTGGTTAATCAGTCTGAGCAGGCAGCGGGGTCTTTTGTTATTGGCTGGGGCGCAGGGCGGGGCCCGCTGGCTGAAAGAACCTATGAGCATCAGCAACATCCTGCTTCTTTCAACAGGCGATACAGGATGCATTCCTGTAACATGGCAGCATTGTCATCCCATATAATACCAGAGAGAACAGGGAGAAGAAGGAGGAGAGAGCCCTCATCTGTCACTGTCACAGCCTCTGTCCTCTCCACAGACCTCCATGTTCCATCTGAAAGGGAAATAAGATCAGAGGAAACAGAAATTCAGTTTTCCAAGGACAGGAGAAAAGATGATAACAGCGAACAATGTGCAACACACTTCCAAGTTAACAGCGTTCACAGTTAAAATACTGGTGGGTTGACGAACAAATGCCAACTCAGGAAACACACCATTCATATTTTCTGGCATTTCACTTCGGTAGAACGCTTTTTTATTTCATCGCTATTATAAACTAACCTCATTTGCACTTAAAATCATATTTAGTGCTTTTTCTGTCAGAGTTCATTTACATCTATTTTCCAGGTTTGTTTTTTTATTTCCTGTCTTACAGGAAGTTCTCACTCCCAACTCGCCACATTTTGATGCTTGGCCAGGACGGCTTGGCATCACTTTTTAAGGCACTTGGTACCCCTTTAGCTTAATTTTTCAATGTGTAGGATAGTCCGATAGACTTCTATAGACAGGCTGTTCTCACTCCCAATGCCTGACATGATGTATTATAAAGAGCAGGGAAATTCCACCTATGGAGGAGGATGGGGGGGTTGGACAGCGGTTCATGTCCCATGCGAAACCAAAAGTAAAGGCTGACTTCTTTTATAAGTGAAGTATTGTAACTTAACGTACGTAAGAATCCAGACCGAGATCTTTTTCTAAACCTAAGTAGTTTTGTGCCTGAACCTAATGAAAGTTGAGCAGTTTGACACCGTTAACCACGTGTTCATTATTGTTCCCAGAAAGCTTTATTTTGAAAGTGGAACCAGATGTTGCACATTACACATTGAAAAATAACACTAAAGGGGAACCCAGTGCCTTAAAAAGTGAGTCCTGACCAAATGTCCATATGTGACGAGCTGGGAGTGAGAATGTGTCGTCCAGGCTGCCACTTCACTTACTTCACTGTGAACATCAGTTCAAAAAGATCTCAGGTTTTCTTTGGACAGATGAATAAAATTAGATGGCATTAAAGTAAACTCTGAAATTGAAGGACTTCGTTCAAAGAATGATGTGGAACTGACTGCTGTTTGGCTGCTGCTGAGAAACTGACTCTTAAATCTTGGATGTTTCCTTGTGAACACAACAGGGAGATTTTTTAAACGCTGTTCCTGCTAGCACACAGCGCTCCCTCCACCACCCCAACATCTTCCTTTCTGACATATTTTTTTGGTATCTTTGATTTTTAACATTGTTGAATTTCACCGAGATTTAATGCAGCAGAATCCTTGTTGCTGCTCAGGCTCCCTTCATCTGTAGGCTCTAACTATCTGCTAAATACTGTGAAACTAAACTGCATTTGTACGTGATGTTTCTGACAAAACAAAAAATGTCCCAGAATAAAAGCTCAATGTTCAGTGTAATGGCTTGGCTATCTCATGCAAGTTGAAAGACTGCAAGTTGATTTTCACTACTAAAATAGATAGAAACCAGTGTCTGGAAAGCCTGGAAAGTAGAATGTAAAAAGTGATGGGGTGCTTTGAAAATGTGGCGTTAAGGAGCTTAAACATGTAAAAGCAGTGAAAATTGTTCGTATTCTTACCAAGGTGAATTAACCTTTCACAGCCACTTTTGCACAAATCGTCTTACAAATCCTCCTGTGACTAATCTGCCTCTCTTCATTTGCATCTCTTCATTTGGGATTAACATAAATTTAATGGGAATCAATAAGGGATAATGACAGGTGAAAGACAGCTGGACTGGCAGTTCAGTCAGTTTAGGCTTCCTCCTCTGTCGGGGGACTCCCGGTCGTTTTACTGTCTGTGCGCCACCAACGCCTTGATGTCACATGAGAGTCGAGATCGCATGGGAATTGTTAAGGTCAAATGGCACTCATGTGAGAGTCATCAGAGTGACAAAGACGTCTTCGAGACCAAACATGAAGTCCGGCTGTCTTTGTAGTAGAAGGGACAATGACTTGTACCTCTCATCTACCGTAACAGGGCCTCTCATGAACACAGCAACTCTCTAAACTGAGGTGGAGAAAGTATTCAGAGCAATTACTTAAGTAAAAGTACTAATATCAAGCCTTAAAAATACTCTATTACATGTAAAAGTCCTGCATTCAAAATCTTTCTTAAATAAAAGTATATAAGTACAATGGGAAAAATGTGCTTAACGTATTAAAAGTAAAAGTACTCAATGCAGAAAAATGGCCACTGCATCTGTTATACTATTATATGTTATTATTAGGTTATTATTACTTATGCATTAACGTGTGAGCAGCATTTTACTGCTGTAGTTCGTTGAGGTAGAGCTCATTTTGACTATTTTGAATGGGACTGCAGCTAATTCTTATTTTCATTACGGCTTCATCTGCTCATTATTTTCTTAATTAATGGCTGATTGTTTAGTGTGTAAACAAATCAGAGAATAGTGAGAGCTTCACAATGCTTGTTTTGTCCAAGCAACAGTCCAAACCTCAAAACCAATAACAATAAATGAATACAATTTGGAATAATTAAAAGGAAAAGCAGAGAACTGTCATATTTCGAAAGCTGGAACCTTGAAAGGTTTGCAAGAAAAATTAATGAAATTATCAAAATAGTTGCCAATTAATTTTCTGTCTATCAATATAGAATATGATAAATGAATCTACTAATTATTTCAGCTGCTAATTTTTAACAAAACGTTCTATTTTATAAGATCTTCAAATGTTTTCTATGCAAAAATCTTAATTTAAGTAACTAGTACCTAAATTTATCAAAGTAAAGAGTACAGCTTTTCCCTCTGAATTTAGCTGAAGTTGAAGTATAAAATAGCATGAAATGGAAATACTCTAGTCAAGTACAAGTACCTAAAATGTGTCCTTAAGTACAGTACTTGAGAAAATGTAGTAATAATTGTAGTTATATTCCATCACTGACTCTAAACGATGACTTTCAGTTGAAATGCAGCATATGCAAGGCGCAGTGCTGCTAACCCTGCAGTTTCTCACAAGCAGGATACATTTAATTTAATCCAGGGAGGCCAAATGTAGCCCCCATGCCCAGCATTCAGGGGTCTGACTCCTACCATCCAGCTCCGAGCTGCAGGGAATTATAGGTTTTATAAAGGGACGATTGTTCAGATCGCAGTTTGCATCAGAGTTGATCGTAAAACACTCGGGGGGTGGCGGGGGCAGAGACAAGAAGAAAGGGGGGGAGGGTATGACAGCATGAACCTTGTATTTCCCTCCTGAGCAATAGTGCCCACACAACAAGGCTATTGTGTTGTTCTTTGTGTGATGTGGCCAGGTGGGGAAGTTTGGAGAGAGAAACAGAGATGGGGAGGGAAAATCCATTTAAAACAACACCGAACAGCATGACACATGACAACACACACATTGTTTAGCCCACAGACAGGTGTGAGTGAGGACGGAGGAAGAGTAGACGGAAAGACAGGACAGACTGAGCGGGGACAGAAATAGCGTTCAAGACTCCGTCCCTCCTGCATGCCTGCTCTCTCGGCTTGTGTCTCCCAGGTCGTGGTGGCGATGGGTGAGTGGAGAGTCACGTCCCCGCACCCTCCACCCCGTGTCGGCCCTCCTGCGCCCAGACAGAGTGGCCTGTGTCCGGTGGAGGAGCGAGGTGACGCCAGTGGGCCACACTGAGCCTGTTGTTAAAACCTGCACGGTAAGAGTGGGGGGTCGCGGGTAAGAAGAGGGGTCGGGGGGTAAGACATGTTCGGGGAGAAATGTATGGCGGCTGGGGGATAAAAGAAGGAAAAGGAGGGAGGAAATATTAAGCATGGTCTGAGGGGAGGACACGAGTGAGGGAGAGATAGGGAAAGCAGGATTAAGAGACGCGTGTGTGTGTGTGTGTGTGTACGTGGCAGAAGTTACATCTGTTCCCAGTTACCACCTCCCCCCCTCACCTCCAACCCCCTTTTCCTCCCCAGCTTGTAAATGGTAGCATTCTGCCAGCCATGTGGGGCTGCGAGGGGCAGGGGTTTCGCTGCTTGGCGGGAGATGAGGCGAGATGCACTCGATTAACAGTCAAATCTTGTTCTCTCGCAACCTCTAGTTGTGTAATCACCTCCTTGACGTGGTGAAAGTTCGTCATCATTACAAATGCTGCTGGTTGCGTTCAAAGTGGAGAGCGGTGCTGATTTGCTGAGGAAGTTTTAATAAATGTTCTGGGTTTCAGTGAAGCCAGCTGAGGAGGAGACTCTGTATTAATGGACGCTTTTGTGCCCTTTTTGACAAGAGTCCTAAAAAAAATAAATGGTAGTGGGTTTGTTAGTATGAAGAGGAGTAGCTACAACTGTATTAGCATTATGATTGTTGTGATTGTTGTAGTGATTACATAATTAGTTAAATAGGTCTTATTTTTGTAGATTTAGCTATTATTGTTACCTGGAACGATAACCATGTATTAGCTCTTAACACAGCATTGCTAAAACAACCTAGCAAGAAGTATCCCTTGGTTAGCTATTTTTTTTGGGGAAAAAAACAGCATAGTCAAAGTAAAATTGAAACCCAAATGCTATGTTGTAAACATCCATCACAGTTTGAGAAAGTAAGGAGCCGCTACGACCTACAAAGCCACCATGTAAGGTGTTAGTGGTCTCACAGCTAGCTTTTCTAGCATGTGTTGAGATAGTAATTAGTGAAGAAGCATCTAACACAACTGTCCATAAAAATCTGTAAAATTCTTTACAGTGAAATGTTTTTGATAAAGCAGTAGCTTATCTGCAAAAAATGTCAGATATATATAAACCACGTAGAAATGAAGATAATGAAAAGGGAACAGCTCAGTGCAGCTGTGCCGTGTTAGCGAAAACTCAACCAACTGGATTTTTAATAATCAATTCCTGAA
>JAPZEA010000015.1:7538379-7552723 GCA_029783685.1 Heniochus monoceros | reverse complement strand
TTTTTTTGATTGAATGCACAGTATTCTGCTGTGAACATGTGCACAGACAGTAATTTACTGTGCACAGACAGTAATTTACTGTGCACAGACAGTAAATTACTATGGATTTCACAGGCATTTTTTACAGTGCAGATATTAAATTTCATTCTGTGGTATTACAAAGGTTACAGAAAGTCTTACATTTAACTCTGTGAACCCTGCAGAAGCTCTGATTTCAGAACTGAACAGAATAGCTCCCAAATTTACATACATCACTTAATTTTAAAGATGCTGATTGCAGCAGAAATTGTGCTCTTGTGGCAGATTATCTTTAAACACTGAATAAGTTGAATGTGTTTCCATGGTGAGGTCTGCTGTCGACACGAGTACTGTTCTGTCTGGAAAATGAGGAATGAACACACAAAGGTTTTAAAGAGTTTAATAAAGTCGGCTGAAGTGACAGAAAGTACAAAATCAAAACAGGGCGAGATGAAAGAGAACAAACATCATGAAGTTTGTTCTTTTATCGGTTTGATCTCAGTCTGTTTTCTTACTATTTTTGCTGCTATACTTCGTGTCCCCTCAGAGCTCCCATTAAATCCTTCTGATTTATGCATCAAAAGCCTCCATTATTTGCACAATCTTTTTCCGAGAACTTTGGCTTCTTCTCCATCTTCTTCTTCTTCCTTTCTTCTTCTCTGATCTGTAAATTTAGATTTAAGAATAAAACATTGTTTCCTGCAGGAACATTGTGCCTCTTTGTCTCTTTTGAACTTGTTGACTTGGACGCAGTACACCTGTGGCTGAAAATTGCATCAACTTGTGAGGAGAACCAAACACACTCCATCATTTATGACATGTTGTTTTGGAGTGAAACCTCGTCTCGGTGCTTCCTTGCATCCCTGGCTTTGATATCCCGTCCAGGAGGCCTCTCTGTGATGCCGTCTCGGCCCGTGTTGGAGGATTTCAGATGTGGACGTGATGACAGATTTAATTGAAGCTGAGGTTTTGACACTCGCCGGCTCTGACAGGCCACGTTGCCCTTCAGACAGATCGCGCCTCATCACCAGACCTCCTCCAGTGTTCGCTGTGGGAGGCTCGTCTCTGGCAGCTGACGTGCACTGATGGCTGGAGAGGGGATCAGTGACGCAAATCATGATGCGTGGGCGGCGGTGTGGCAGCTCTTTTTCAGGTTCACAAAAGAAAAGACTTGAAGGATTATGTGGAACTGGTTGTTTTGGTAAATATCTGTAATGTAAGCTTTTCTCTGAGAAGCATCTGGGACTGACTCCCTCACAATGGATGAGACACAAGTGGTTTTTGACCACTAGCTGTGCTGTGGAGCAGGTTTTTGTTGAGTATCAGTGGTTTTACACAGTTTCACTGATTGGTTGACAAGTTGTAACAAGTTGTTGAGTGTCTACTGGATACCAAGTCATGCGTCGCTCTGTCATGATTTGATGACATGATGATGTGCAACCTCAAACAATGTCGAAATATTAATGGAAATATGGAATTTCTGATCGTGTCATGTATTAATTTTAGGAAGGTTACGAACTCATCACTCCACACAGACCTGATATTTTAGTCGAACAACATATTTTCATTTCATGTACATCATGATTCATTCATTAAGCATGTTTCCATGCTTTGTCACTTTGTCACATTTAGCTTTTATCAGTATGTCAAGCATGAAAAGTCTTTTTTCTGCTTTTCTATGCAGCTGTTTTTAAGTGCAAGTTGAAAGTGTGCATAACAACAGGTGGATTGAAACGCACATGGTAACGAGTTGGTGCAGGTTATGATAGCTGCTGACGAGTGAACATCCTGTAGAGATGATATCATTGATGTTAAGCAGAATAAAGTAGCAGTGTGTTTGTTCAACATCAGAGATTCACACAGTGAATCTGTTTTTAGTGAAAAACGGAGCGTAAACAGAAACTAACCTAACCCGAATCCACAAGAAAACACCACATGGCACCTTTTAGTCTTAGTGCAACAAAGGAGTGTACTTTTTTGGTTATTGTATTTTTTATCCATAAGATTTATATTTTTTTCATTTCTTCAGTGTAATGAAAAACAAAATCATGTCTAACATGTCAGTTCTTGTGTCATTTAGATGTTGTTTTGTAGCACAAAATAGAAAGAGCGTGTTTCTATTTGAGGACAAAAGCTTTCAAAATTGTCTGCAGTGAAAGCCATATGAAAGTTCATTTTCAATATGTTTGTTCTCTGGAGCAGAGTACTGCCAAAGAGAAAAAAAGTGAATGCAGTGTTTGCCGTTTGTACTGTAGGATTATGGACACCCTCATATAAACCAGAGGTTCATTTCTTTACAGTAATTATACTGAAATATCAGAATTTCATTGGCAATGAAATATGGATGTTTAAAAATACCACAAGAGCACATTTATATACTTCAAAAGTATTCAATTTTGCTCATTTAAGGAGCACTCTACAATGGCTGACTGTAGCTTCAGTGTACAACTTAACATTATAATTAGTTTCACAGCAGTGGTCCATTACAAAACCAGAGAATACAGAGCCAGTATTTGGCAAAAAAAAAACAAAAAAAAAAAAACATTTTGGTGCACAACACATTTCAACAGCCCTGGCCTTTAAAGTGCTATATCCACGGTAAGTGCTCATACAAAGTGTTGTTCCCCTTGGGACCAAACCTCTGGCCTCAGATTAGACTCAGAGAGATTTGAGGGGAGCAAGGTTTACCTGCCTGCGGGTGTGCATGCAACACACAATCACCTGATGTGAGGCTTTACCTTTTCCTCTTCCATCTATCAATCGGGACGTGCCCTCTGCACCCTCAAATCAGTCTAGCCTGGTCCCATTACACCACAGTTTATCCATTTTCAGGCAGGGAAAAGGTAGCAGTTGCAGCATTTTTATATTGTTCAGAGAAGAAATGTTTCAAAAGTTTGGCTCACAATTTTGTGACCTTTGACGTGATAAATAGCTATTTTCAAGTCTAAATGTATATGCTAACACGCGGGGTAGCACTGGGGTACCCAGCCGACATGTCCATGGGTTGAATGCAGGTAACAACTAGCCTGAAATGGTCGTTTTTGTACAACCAAAAAGGGCTAAATGTACATCAAATATTGAGACTTTGGCTATGTTGGGAGCTTTAAAAAAAATGCTAATAGATGGCACAGAACACTACTGCAGCAACCTGTTTTTAATGAGATTTGGTGGTACAGAAAATGCTAAATTAACACACTAGCCTAAAGCAACCCACGTTCATCCCATGTGGTAACCACAGATATCCTGAGATCCAGTTCTCCCCGTGAGGATCCCACTTCTGACCCTTGGCCCAATCATTAGCCTACATTTGTAAGTGGACACAAAGGGCCTGAGCATTATTGCTCACTTGGGCCACACTGTCCATTGCAAGTCACAACCTTGTGGCAATCCAGGCAATTTCCATGACTCACACACACCCTCACACATACCCTATCTGCTTTCTTATGAATCATCCATTCATAAAGCTGTTTCTACTCCAGATCGTATGTGTTGGCTTACATCCATGTTTGCATGTTCAACGTGGTGTCAGGAGGTTTTTAATCCACACAATCGTCAAAATTGACACCTGAATGGAGTTAAGGAATTAATCAAACACACACAGATGGATGTGGGGAGTCATGTGGATTACTGAATGGATTGCTAGCGCAAAGAGCAGAAACTGAAGATGCAGTGAAACTGAGAAAAATGATCAAACAACAGAGAGAAAATGAACAGAAAGGTTGTATTGCTTTCATTTATGCCTATTTGGATTTATTAAGAACCTGCATAAGACCTAAAAATGCAGCTACTGCACTCTGTCTTTAGACCGTCTTCAAAGGAAAACATAGAATCTACAAACAAATGTGTTCTTTCACCTTTCTCGTCCATTTGAACCAGCTATTTTTGATAAAATAATCTTGCTTATTTGCAGTCACAAAGCTAAATGCATTCCCGTTTTGCTAAGGCGTCTGTCTGACCTGTCAATATTTACAGGTTATTGAAGTCAATAATAAACTATACATTGAAATATCTAATTTAAAGGTAGGTTAACCAATGCAAATCACATGAATTGAACTTGAGTCAAAAGCTGAGATGGCCGTTAGCCTACTATTACTGCTACCATGCTAATCTTTAGCAGGAGTTTACCTATTTTTTGTTTTTCCGTCATCCATCATGACCGGATTTAGTTTCTGCCTCATTTAGTTCTGTGGAATATCAAACTAAAATACCAAGACGTCGGTTGATCCAAGTGGACATTGTTGAACTGCAGATTGCAGTCAGGTAAAATCAGTCAGTGCCTCTATGCTACATTTAGCCTAGTGTTAGCTTCCGGCTAAGGCTAGCTGTGGCTAGCTCCCCAGCTCACTTTCACTTCCTAGATCTCTTCTGCTTTAGCTGTCTGGTTGTATGTCTCTCTGTGACATTACACATTCCTATGGCATGATATTTTTTTTATATGTTAAAACATATTTTGCTTAATTTTTTCACAAACTGGATTTTTTGGCTTAGTGGGGCAGTACACTGCTGAACTGAATGCTTACTAACACTGAAGGACAGCATGCTTGCAACTAATATTAACGTGAAAACATTTAATATTAAAGGGTTTAATAAGGTTTATAGAACAATTGTTAGATTTAGATGGTCAGGTTATGATGGCAGCCGTGTGGAAATTGCTGTTTGAATTATCCTGAAAAGCACTGATGACTCACACTATCCCACTAATACAAATAGTACAATGGCACGCTTCAGCAGACATTAGTGATTCGGACGGTTTATTTGTGCATGTGTGTGTGTCCTTTAGTTACCAGCTGACCACATAAGCACAGAAACAGAGAGGAAACAGGCATCACACGAGCATCACACTTGCACAAGTGAGATAGCGAGGTCTGCTGCTTTTCTCCACAGCGACATCTCTGACACCTACATACAGTAAATACCTCTGCTTTGCCCCTCACCTCTCTGAGCGGATTATTAATACAGAAGGACACTTTGTAGCGAACTTAATCAGATGAAGTGAGTCGGAGAATGAAAAGCAACGAAAAGGAGAGCGAACGGGAGACTGTGATGTGAAAAAGCGACAAAGAGAGAGAGAGAGCACAGCGCATTAGTCCACATATGATTTATTCCCCCCTCTAGGTGAAGGAGACGCCATTTGTATTCATTTGCCTTTATTTTTATCCTAGATTCATCTTGCCTTCACATGCCTGTCACCACCATGCTAATATTATTTTGGCCATGTGATGTCCCATAACTGGCTCTTAAAAAAATTGGCCCCATGCGACAGCAGAGGATGATGCAGGGGGAGGGGTTCTATTTTACTTGATTCATCTGATTTTGTTCTATTTTTTTTAGAGGGAGATTAAAAGGTTCCTCTGGACAGGATGGTGTGAAGGGTGGGGATAATGATGTCTGTCCTCCTACTGAGGGACACACAAACACACACACGTTTTTATGTGCATGCGCACTTAACAGAAGGCCTGGCTTTTTTTTTTTTTTTTCTTTTTCTTTTTTTATTACTGGCAAGGTGAGCCAGTGGTGCTCCAACCCAAGGACAAAGACAACTGTGACCACAGTCCTCCTCACGGGGCTTTGCAGAACAATTAGATGAGAGCGGAGGGTGACTGCAGTTGTGTTTCAGGACAGTACACACACACACACACACACACACACACACACACACATGCATACAAACACACACACAGCACAGATGAGGACACGTCATAAACTGAAGTGGACAAACATGATGCACAATCATGTGTTAAAGGAATTATTTAAGATTGTGGGAAATGTGCTTTGTAGCTTTTTGCCAAGAGTTAGATGAGAAGATTGACACCACTCTTATGTCTAAATACGGAGCAGCTGGTTAGCTTAGCTTAGCTTAGCATAAATACTGGAAACAGGGGGAAACAGCTAGCTTTGCTTTGCAAATAGGTAAACAAAGAAAAAGTGTACCAACACAAAAACAGATGTGTAGAAAGAAAAAGTTGCATGTTTTTAGAGTCGGATGACCAGCTTAGCAATCTGCAGAGAGACGAAGTTACTGGTCCTGACCAAGAAATGCGATTTGCAATTTTAATTCTTTGGTTTCTGTGCAGATTAAACAAACAAGATATAATGTGTTATTAGTGGAAGTGGAAGTGAAGCTACATATTTACCAGATCGACATGTTAAATAAGCAAAACAGTGAATAACTTTACCTATAAGATGACTGAAACATTTTTCATGTGCAAGACAGTTGAGCAAGAATATCAAAATACCTGCATCACCTGCACAGCTGTCACAGCTACGCATATTCAAAAAAATGCCAGTTTTCTCATACAGCTACGCACTGTCAAGTAACAGATGCTTCAAATAAACAGAGCACAGTTTAATAATCTGTTTCAGCGCAGACAGAGCGAAGAAGTCTGCATGCTAATTTATCTGCTCCGGCTGTCATAGACAAGACAAGCCTGAGCCTAGCGTTAGCTTTACAGCTACATGGTCATCTTCCATGGCTTCTTCTTCTTCTAACAAGCGATAGCACCTCGTCAACACAAACCAAGAGCACAGATCAGCGTGCAGAGACGTTTGTCCCTCTAATAGACACGCCTTTAAAGTTCACTCAGATAGCCAGAGCCAGCTAGCCACCTGGAGTCATGACAGTCCAGCAGGTGTGCTTATAGTGTAAATATTCATGTCACAGTTTACGGGACTCAAAATTCAATACTGCTAATGTAATCAGCTATTACTTTTTGACTGAAAATAACCTTTTTGTGCACATTATAATAGCTGTATTTCTATCTCAGACATTTTACGTGCTCTGCAAAAACAAACATTAGAATGAATCTAATTAATTACATGTAAATTGCCTATTTCAGATCAAGACATTGCGTACAGAACCTTTCCCACCTCGACTTTTATTCCCCTTTGCTTCTTTGTTTTGCTGTCTTCCACACCAAGTCCTCGCACTCAGCTGGTGCATCCATCCAGCCGAGTGCATCCAGCTGCATGGCAATTACAGGTGGGGCTTGGAACGGTACACAACAACAAGACGCATACATTATTAAATGAACCCATGTTCAGATGAAATTGCTAAGCCAGCCAATAAAGGTAAATTACCAAAGACAAAACGCGGCGGCGAGAAAGAGAGAGGGCTCTGCCCGAAATTGCATTGCATTAATGAACAACATCATTTCTGAAAATGGAGAGGAAACACGGAGTCGCACCTATCAGTGAAAGACAGAGCGAGGCGAAGAGAGGGGAAGAGAGAGAGAGAGAGAGAGATGGAACACAACATTGACTACCTAATTATGCATTTTATCATTTCAGTCACAATAGAGTGCCTCCCTTCTTTAGTTGCCCAGTGTACTCGTGCAGCTGTTCCTCCACTGCTTTAATGAGGAAGATAAAGAATAATCACAACCATGTTATATTTACATCCACCGACCACCAAATTACTTCCTCCTGCAGCATCACACACACACACCCCATCCCAATCATGTGAAGGCCACATAGCCACAGCCCCCTCATTTATTTGGCAGTAAGCACATAAAACATGTAAAAACAACGCAGCTTGTTTTTGTCGATCATTAAGGTGCGCTGAAAATTAGCCAACATGAGCCAAATAGCATGATACAAGCCGACGGGTAATTGTATTCCCCGTGTTGTTGCTGGTGTTCTGACACTGTGACTAGTGCGGATCACCTCCCCTTTTCCCTCTCCTCTTGACTTTCCCCTCACGTCCCTGGCAGTCAAAGCTAGCACAGATCCTTGACTCCCGGCAGAGCTGTAATATCATGTTGCCAGTCCATCACGGCGCATCCCTTGCATCCATCCATCCGTTCGTCCATCTATACATCCAAAAAAAAAAAAAAAAAAAAAGGGTGGGGGCCCGGTCATCTGATTGCCCTGGGCTCTTAAAAAAAAGGGGGAAAAAAAGTAACTGTAAACACAAGGAAGAGATGAAAGGAAGATAAGTGGGTGGAGGAGAGTGGAGGAGATGTACACTGCAGGGCTCTGACACCCATCATATGGAATCAGCACCTCGTGAGTAATGGGGGTTAAAAAGGGAAAGCGCTTTGTCTCACAGTGCCAGATGGGCTCGTGTGTGTTGGATCGGGGCTGCGAGTGACCGAGTGAGCGAGCGAGTGAATGAGTGAACGCTCGCTGCCCCTCTTGGCAGCCCCTCCATTGACAGCAGAAATCAAAAGGTGGTGGGGACTCCGGAGATGATTGGCCCACCTCGTCTGAGCTTCCATCAAGAACTGGCAATAAAAGCCGCTTTGCAATCCGGCGCGAACGCGTTTCAGCGGCGTTGTCACGGGCTGACGTTAAGACAAACGCAGGGAATTACTGAAGAACAAGCTGTCTTTACGTCCTCGACGCTCGCCCGAAGGGGGAAATCTACATCTGTGTACGCCGATGAGAGATTGTGGCGTTGTCGAGAGTCCCAGATGATGCTGGAAATTCTTGTAGATGACAAATTGATTTCATTTTTTCCTGAGGTGATTTCAAGGGAATGATGAAGAAACAGTGCATGCTTCATCGCAACATCTTTACATTGTCTATGTCAACACAGATTTTTTTTTCTCCGCTGTATATTTTTAGGAAGTCAGTGCTGTAAATTAACCAAGAGCAGCTGCATATATTTCCTACAACGTTCTCACATTTTTATTCCAGATTGTTGGATTTTGATTTAATATTCTCAGTTTTTCTTTTACTATCTCAGTATTGTGACTCATTATTCTGTTGTTTTCAGCCAGAACCAGAGCTGATAGCAAAAATAATAGCAATTTAAATTACGTCGTGGCCACAGCTTTATAGAATATTTACTGTCACCTAATCACGTCAACAGGAGACAGTTATCACTGCTGCATGCTATGTTGTGTGATTGCATATTAACTGCCATTCCTCTGTGAGTGATTTGATTTCTTACACTGTAGTAATCTGTGGTCTCTCTAATACAAACTGATGTTGACGTTGGAGCTCTTTGCTGTCAGCTGATGTGACACAGGCCCGGTGCCAAAGCGGGCCTTACGTGGTCTTATCCTCCACGGTTGTTGTTTTTGCCCCCTTCTGTTTAAGCTTAATGTATCTACAGAAAAATAGCAAAAACAACAAAATTAGTGTTTGAGACATGACTTTCACTGTTTCAGAGACAGGGACAGCGCTGAACAGCAGCCTTATGCTGATGCTATTTAGCCGTTCTCGGGCTATTGCATGGTTTAAATCAATTAATTTCATTTTATGAAAAAAAATTTGCCCCCTCGCGATTTTTAACAGCCCCCTCAGTCACTCGACCCTGGCGCCGGGCCTGATGTGACACATACTGTTTGTGATAAACAAGACGGGGATTTGGGGCTTTAGAGGATCTTAAATCGCTGACTCCACACAGAACAGCGCTAGCAGAGTTTGCCCTTCCAGTATTGTCTCAAAAGGCTGGAAACGGAGGCAACATCGACCATTTCATTAGCATTTACTCAGATTTCTCCAATATTGCAGTAGATCATAACTGTTTTTGTGATTGTTTACTTTTTTTTACTTTCTTGTGCTAAGGAAAATGTATGCGTGACATTCTGGATCTACTTATATGAATTTGTGACATGTTTTAAGCCCAGTTGTATGCATGACACAGGGATAAAAAATAATTAGTACTTTTTTTATATATTATCTTCAAGTCAGTATTTTATTACATGTTGTATTATTATTTCATTTTTCTCTGTTTACTTTTCAGGCTTTTTTTTTTTTTACTGTTTATTCATAAATCCTTCGCTGCTTAAAAATTGGTTTTGTTTTGTGTGTAGATGCAGGAAAGACAAGAAGTAGTGGGTTAGCAACAATAGCCACCATGACACAAGTAAAGAATGACACCAAAGAAACCCGATTCCATTGGCAGGAAAGTGAAAACACACATAATACTGGCCACGCAGTGCAAAAACCCTCTGCTCTACTGGTCACCGAGACAAAAAAGGGATATCACAGATCGAAAATGAACCATTATGCAACCACTTCAGCAATAGTTAAGACTACAGACTCGCTTGACATCCTCCTCCTGCTGTAAATTGTGGCGTTGACCCTGAGGGAGTCCGTAGGAGCCGTGATTATTAATTAATTGTTCATAGCCCGTAGTCTGGCGCGCAGACACAGCCCCTTGGCCATGCGTTCATGGCGGAGGAACTTTTCTCTTCCAATTAGACCAGCGAGGTGGAGAGGGCGACAGCACGGACCATCAGCCACGACGGCACCGGCGAGCGGACGGCGTGGGGAGCGGGGAGGACAGGCGGCAGTGCGCCGGCTTCCTCGGCTGCGGAGGAGGGAGGTGACAGAGACGAAGATATGAAGCTGCCTTTTTTTTTTAAAACATATTCACATGTGCTGATTTATTCCATCTGTGCAGCTTCCTGTTTTAAGTGCTGCACTGTATATATGTAATGTCTCAGCTTGCATGAGTCTGTGGTATAAGAGGATGTAGAGGACAAGGTGGGAGCGAGAGCTGAGCGGAGACATATTAGCTCTTGAAGATTTATAAGGCTGAGATGTTAGGATGACTCTGATGGGCTTACCAAGTGATTGGTGTGCTGGCCTTGCTAAGAATCCCGCTCTATGAAGAGCTCCGTAATACTTCAACACAAGAGCCTGATGGCTCATTTGAAAGGCAGACGCAGCACATGAAGTCAATCTACCGAGCCAACATCCCTCTTCATAAACACTTAGTACGGAGTTGATCTTCAGCTGGATGATTTGGCTTTGAATCAGCGCAGAACCGCGCGACAATTATCCGTAAATGATTTTCTTTTTTTCCCCCCTCCTGAGCAAAATCACCGGTGACTCACAGTTGCTTCGGTGACACAGACTTTTCCGCGTCAGAATAAAAGCAGAGCAGGAAAAAAAGATCCAAAGCGGCCGGACGCTTCAGGTAAGCGCAAGTGGCATTTTTAATGTGACTGCTTTTCATTATATTCACATATGCTTATCGAGCACTTCTCAAGAGGAGCTTTACTGGCCTCTTTCTCTTTCGACCCGGATTAATTATAATAAAACACAGAGAGCAAGATGCACAACAATGGGGCATCAATAATGTCTGACGTTATCATCAACTCAGAACCTTGGAACACCTGGGTCCACTTCATCACCTCGCGCCTGTAGATTTATGAACGCAGAGTGCAACGGGTTCCAGGCAGAAGGGATATGTGGATAATGCAGCTTCATTAAGAGAGAGCATAACGGCTTGCCTGGATGCATTATGGCATCTGTATGAGCTATATCATCTGTGATATTAAATATTTACAGTCAATGTATGCATATGGAATTACTCCTGCACACACACACATCCAGTGGACTACTTATTCATCTTTGGCTGCATTAACATCCATCATTTGGAGAAAAAAAGGAAACGGCAGCAATCTGTTTTTGCAAAAATGATCGCGGGGATCAAAGTAAGACATGATGAACTGCTTTAGCTCAGTTATTGGCCCCTTCAAGTCTGTGCTGGCATGGCAACACTTCTGAGAATTACCTTAAATGTATCTGTGTTTGTCGATACACGTGAAATGGAATTTCAAAATAAATCCAACCATTGCCATTCAGCGCGCTGCATGCATGCAGCATATTTTGTGATTGCAAGTCGACTTTTAATGAGAAGTTTCAAAAAAAGAGGTCATTTTTTAAAGAACCGTGAAAATGGATTTTCCTTATTGGGGAATTCAGCAGGGAGGGAGGCTACAAAGTAACATAATGCAAGGTTAATGGATGGAAAACTTACTGTAACTCTGCCACAGAATGAAAGCCAGAGCACGACACTTTGCATTATTTTTATGCTAATGTGCACCACTCGTCAGCTTTTTCGCCCTGCGGGGAAAACACAAGCATTCTTTGTATTATATTTCTGCTTGTCAGCCTGCAAAACACAAACTGGCTCAGTATTTCTGTGTGTGTAAACCCACAAAGAAGCTGTTTTGATACCAGTCACTCTGGAGGGAGAGCTCCGCATTAATATTTCCAAAAATTCAAGAGTGCCCAAAAAAAGAGAGAAGAAAAACAAAACAAAACAAAACAAAACAAAAAAAATCACAGGCACTTGTTTGGGGCTTTGGTTCTCGTTCTCTCTCACACTGTGTAAAGACGATGGCTCGACAGTTGGAGCAAGTTGCCTCAATGATGTTCACGGAGTGTGTGGAGAGGGAGAGATGAGTTCTGAAAAACAGCGACAGAACTCTCAACGCCGCTGTGGCTTTAAAATAAATTTGAACAGAAACACCGGTGTGAGGGAGCGTTGCCAAATTACTTGTGATGTAAAAAAAGAAAAAATAAATAATGTACTCAAAAATAAAACAACAACAAACTAAAATTAAAAGCATTTTTTTCTACTAGTATGCCCCCTGATTATTATACTTCCTACTTAATTTGGTCAATGAAATGCCCGCCGCTGGGAATGGGCAAACATTGACACATAAAACATAGCTCATTATAGTAAAAGTGAAATTTTGGCTTTTCAAGTATGCAACAAAACTTGAGTCCTTGGACTTCCTGAGGTTCTTACATTGAAAAGCCAGCAGTAAAAATGAAATCTTTAAATATCACTGCCCAGAAGCACGAGCATACCTTTTTTCATCTCGCCCTAACGCTTTATTCTCTGACCTAATTCACAAAGGGAATATAAAATAGATTTCTTCCTTCCAGATTTGTGCTTATTTTTAACCCACGCCATCAGGTTCAGTGTCACAGTGTCACGTCAGCACGGTGGACTGAGCTGCCGCAGCAGATTTAAGTAACGTTTTTATTTCTGCTTTCAGTGTAACCCTAAAATCAGCCAGCTGCAGCCATGCGAGATGGTTTCGTTTGGTTAGTTTATCTGCCGTCGTATATTTTCTTTCGTCGTCTGCTTCTATAACCAAATAACTGCGGCTATTTCAGTTATTTGGTGAACGCATTTCCCGGAATCACAAGCAACAGGATGCTGATGGATGATTCATCATGGATTCACACCTTCCATTATACAACACAGATACTGGCTCATTTTACATCAGACTGATGCCAAAATGAAAAATGCACTACTTGGACACACTGGCACTTTTTACAAGATGAATTCTGATAGAGGAAAAAACTAAACAAAGACGTCAGCTAGCAAAAACATTTTACACATGATGCTAAGCTTATAATGGAAGACTCAATCTGGTTTAACACAAGAAAAGCAATCAAAATGCATTGGAAAATCAATCATTATTCCAAATTGGATATTTTTTGCAAGGCTGAAATATAAACTGGTGATTTCTGGAATGAAAAACTGGCATTTTGTCAACAGCGCGAGTGCGGATAAGAAAAGACGGGATGCAAAGGAGACTCGCAGGGAGGGTTGCGCGTCCTGGGTGTGATCGGTATATAAAAAGCGCCATGTGATTTGTGTCCCGCTCCAGTTTAGAGGCTACAGCCTCCAAACCAGCACACCCAAGGAGAAGCAACCCACCTCAGGCTGCGGTTCCCATCTGCCTGCCCTCTCCCCCTCCTCTCCCTTTGACAAGGCCGCAGCCCGTGGTCATCAGTCTTCAGTCTGCATGTGTGTATGTGAAACAGAGAGAGAGAGAGAGAGAGAAGGGCCGAGAGAAAGAGAAAACAGAGAGTAGGCGCAACATTACAGATTCACCACTGGACCATCCTTTCCCGTCCCGGTCCCTCTGGACAGCGCTGCGGTAGCGGCTAGCTCGCTAACTGGCTGCCGGAGCTGACATGACATGTTTCCCCAACAGACCGCGGCACCCTCCTCCCCTCCCCGGATCAAATCAAACCAGTGGGCTGATGCGGTATGATTGGAGCTCTGGTACTGTCTAATAGCCCAGAGACTCAGCCTGACGCATACTGTTGTCTCTATCACCGCCTGATTCACTACAACAATTCCTCATATGCAAGCTACCCAGGGATGTGCATCTAGTGGGATGAGAGTAATTTTTAAAGCCTGCAATGCAGCTTTAAAGATATGACAGAGCGAGTTATGTATTGTGTGGTGGAAGAAGACCTCACATCCTTTACTGAGGTAAGTAGCAACACACTAAGAAAATACTCCATCACCAGTAAACATCCTGCATTCAAAACCTGTATGTCATGCTATGGGATTGCTATTGAATGAATGAATGCATTAATGTGTGTGTAGTGTAAGCAACCGTTTAATTATTCTATATACTGTTGGGCAGTTCAATCTGCAAAACCATCAATCTCAAGGCTTTTATGAATTACAATAATTGTCATTGAAACATCTTTAAAAAAAAAGGATAAAGTCAATGCATGAAATCAGTTTTCAGTCACTTTTTCTTTTGACTTTTTAATCAACTTATGAATAAAAAGCTCTAAATACTTGAAAATATTGGAATATTCTTAC
>JAPZEA010000015.1:7293571-7303785 GCA_029783685.1 Heniochus monoceros | reverse complement strand
TGAGAAGTTGCGAGATGTTCAAAAATATGGAGCACAAAATTACAGTTTCATTCGTTCAACTGTAATATTTTCTTTTCTCCCTTTTTTTTTTCCATGTGCAGGATCTGAAAGGAAGTTTTTTTTCCTCACCCACCACTGCAGCAGGTCACTGAACATTTCTTCCAGCCACTCAGATTCTTTGTCTCCCACCTTTGAAATGCATGTAAACACTGAGTCAGTGGTTCCTGACCATAGAAATATGGAATATATCATGTAACCTTAGGAACTGCTCTTTAAAAATAATATTAATATAAGAAAAACCTACCTGCCATGGTGGCAGGGGGCTTGATTTTTCTTTTTTTTTTTATCTGCCAAAGCCAATATTTAGCCTGTATTTGGCAGGTGGCAGGTGTTAATTTCATTCTCTGTTCTTGTGAATTACAGAAATAATTTCATCTCTCACAGAAATAAACGTTCAAATAAAAGGCGGGAAAAAATCTGTCTTTGAGTGACCTGTTCATAACCCTCAAACCACTGCCCTAAAGCACTATTCTGACACAAATCTTACCTGGAGAGGACATATAATTAAAATCTGAAATATTAATCTCGGGATTTATTCACATCCAACACATTTCACGTCTAGTTCACTACCTGGTCTGGATTATCCTCTTTAACCCAAGGCAAATAAAAACACAAAGAGCATTTTTCAGGAAGTGCTTAATGCCTCTGTACGGCGAGCGTCCTCTCATGGCTGGTCAAACATGTTCTGGCCCCTCTCTTATACCTGCCTGATTTCCCCCCCCACAAAAAAAATGGAGCTCAGCGTGTTATTTGCTATGCTCTGTGAAGTCAAGCGTACCTGGCTCATGTTTTTATGCGGCTGTATGTGAGCTCCATATCAATATGTCTCCAACACGGACTTATTGGATCGCCTGACTCAAAAATGATCCTGGAAGCGGCCAGAGCCCGCCCTCCTCAACGCCTGCACACATTTCGTGTAAAATTGCGATGAAAACGGGGTTAAGGCTGAAAATGGATGTCACATATCTTGATTTAAGAAATAAAATGTTGTTTTTTAGGAGTAGGACGTGGTGGTGGAGTTTTGCATATGTGGAAATGCATCGCCCAAACCTTTGTGCAACCCAACAGGGCGCCTGAACCAATCGGGCCTCTGAAGTGTGGAAATCCACAGTACAAATGAATAGTGTTAATCTGGTGGGTTGAGTGCTGCACACTCGCAGAGACGACGCACTGTGAAATCTTGTTTGTTACCCTTTTGCTCTCTCTTACTCTTGAACCAACTCCCTCTTAACACCCCTCCCCCACGCATCCTCGCTCTGCGTCGTCTTCCTCCTCCTCCTCCTCCTCCTCCCCCCGTCTTCCTTCTCCCACTCGCTCTCTGTCTCACTTCATCTGTCCCGTCTCTCTCCTCTCCCCAGCTCAAGTGTTCACAGCCTGAAACGAAGCAGGCAGCGTCTCGGCGGGAGGCCGCCGGTAGCGTTGAATTCGGCCCAGCTTCCTCCCACAGTCTCCTCTCTGCTCCCACCTTCTCCTCCCTCCAGTCATCCGCAATTTACACAGCGTGCTGAAATGTTAATCCACCGACATGATTCTGCATGCAACTTTCATGGGACCCCCTACCAAGAATAAAGGAGACGGCGTTCGCTTCCACGGTATACGTTCAAACTGTATTGTTGGATGTGAGATGCACTGGAGCAGATCGACTCTTTCTAATAACAATGCATGTCCATGTGTTCAGCCATGTGGCCTCATTTGTAGTGATTTATATTACATGAAGTCTGCTTGCATTACAAACAAACTTCATGATTATTGCATCTGCAGAGTCTTCCTTTCATTCTTTTATCTCCTGTTGTGGGAGGAATGTTTCTGCGTCTAAACTGGTGTGGATACAGTGCATGGATGGATGATAGATTACGACCAGATCAGCCGGTGGAGGAGCTGCTCTCCAGTCACAGCAGGTTCACAGTCCTGCAACGGGTGCCGCAATGCTGGAATGTTCTCAGAGGAAACGGCAAACAAAAAGGTTTTGAGAAGAAGATGTGGAGAAGTGAAGATGCAAGAGAATGTTTATTATGCTCTGTTGCAGCAGGGTGGTGAATGTACAGCGTATAACGCTAAAATAAACTCAAATACATGAGAATAAAGCTCTAAACTATCAAGAGAAGATGATGTGAGGGTTGTTTGTTGTTCGTTTAAGTACATTGGGAGAAAAGCATCTATTCAGTCTCAGCACTACAAACAGGAATGGCAACACAAGATCTAAACCTACTGTAGACTAACAAGACACTTACAGACGACTGATTTTGTAAAGTATAAATACAGTGTAGTCAGTTATTGGTCAGTTAAGGGACTGTATGAAAATTACAACTGGGGAGGAGTGTTTAATTTTATCAAAATAAAATCAAAATACACTTCCCCCAATACCTCAAAATAATATATTTATGGGAATATAAAGCCACTCTTAACCCTAAACCATTCAGCCTGCAACAGCCACTGAATGAATGAACTGGGCCCAGGTGCCTCATGGACTGGAGCACTGCAATATTTTTGCCCCAAACTGAATTAATTGTTAATTTCAATTCTGGGATGAGAAAAGTTGCACAGTCCTTAAAAGCAACTGTTTCAAATGTTGTCAGGAAAGTCAAAGGTTTCATCACTCTTCCCTTCCTACACGTTTTGGCCGAAATGTCTTCATGTCGGGTGTTCCTGCGATAATCCAATACAATTATCTCCTGCGCAAACTGCACAGCTGATCTCAGACCAGGTGTATTGATTACAACATCATTCCACTTGGAGAAATCCAAGGCCGGATTAAATTCACGTGAGACGTCGCTGCGGGCCGGATTGCGGCAGTTTATCAGGCGCAAACGTGCTGCTTTCTTCTGCAGACGTGTGTGGTGCATATGTCAAGCAAAAGAGCAGGTGTAAACAGCACAAACTGGATTGACACCAGTTACGAGGGGGTTGAGGAGAAAAATGTGATTTAACTTTTTATCTAGAGGGATATCACTAACATCGGACATAAAGCAAGTGGAAGACACAATTACAGAGAGCAACAAAAAGAACTAAATATTAGAGAAAAGGTTATCGGATGGTTGGAAAGGTTTTTGTCGTCGTCTTTGAGGCGTTGCTGCAGGCAGCAGTGTGTCTCTATGATCCTCCTCCTCCTCCATGACTACATGTTGCTACTTGTCACTTTGATCATGAAGGCGACTCTACTCTATAGAGTATATAATACTATAGTGTATAATTGCAGTGTATCGCTGCTCTTTTCTAAACAGTGCCCAAGCTACAAGCGCATCCATTTTCTGCCTATGAGACAATCAAGCATGTTTGGAACCTGTTGCAGCGTCTGGGACAGCTCAGGATGACACGTCTCTGAACGGCCTGAACCAGAGGACCCGTCCTGAAGGGCCTGAGAGGGTTTTCATGTCTGATCAAAGAAATGTCGGGGCAAAAGTCTTGTAATCGGCACTCGCCCTCAGTGTTTCCTACTCAGCTGCCAGATCAGGAGGCTCTTATCCACCAAGCAGCTTGAATCAAGCCTCCTGCATAAACCACTGGACATTCCTGTCACCTTTTTTTCTTCGTCTTTATAAAACTGTATTTTTCTCTACTGGCAAAACCTGTGAACAAACCACTCCTGCAGCACATTTTGACGCTGATGTAGCCTGTCATACGATTCCTCAATAGGCAAATCTGAAGTGTAGTCTCATGCCCTTTAAAAGACGGACATATCTTTTAAGGTGTAGAGAGCTGTGATGTATCCTCTTTTGCATTCGCCCATCCCAGTCCTGTTCTTACCTCCCCGCCTCACCAAGAGTCCTGACATGAAGAAACCCCTCTGTTGATTACAGCAGCGGGTCTCATCAAAGCCACGCTGCCAGACTGCTGACTCTCCCACATCTCCAATGCTTAGAAAAAGAAGAAGAAGAAAAAAAAAAGAAACTTGGACTCATTCAAGAGCATAAGGTTTTATTAGTGCGCTATATTTGCTGATGTTTCTGAAGGAGTGAGGCAGGTAATGGCAATTAAAGCAGGGACAACATCATGAAATTGTACAGAAATTACAGGTATGCAATTGTCCTTGTGCTCAAAAGATCCAAAATTTCTCATGTGCTCAATGTCAGTGGTAGACGCTCTCCATTAACATGCCTTGGTCCTTGGCTGAGGTGATAGCACGGCTTTAGTCTCCCTAGGTGCCTTAAATCTTGAGCACTACTGCACCTTTCATGAGCTTAGAAAGCAGGAAACGGCCTTGACTATGTTACGTTTGAAGCAAGAGCAAACGGTCCCAAATGCTGAAAACTCAGGAGTGTGGAAAAAGTCAATGGGTCTAATGAAAGTTCCAAAAAGGCGCAACAGGCGAATCTGGGAGATCCGTAAACTAAAGCTGACGAGTAGTGGACCAGAAGAGAGGGAGTCCAGCTCCAGATTACTGACATTTCAGACGGTTCAGGTAGGCACCTGAGCTCTGGGAGCAGGAGTCAGGGAGGCAGACAAGGCAAAAATTAGCAAAAGGTACTTGGAAGAGCTCAAGTGTCACGATTATTACCACTTAGGTGAACAGACGACTCCACGAATGCTGGGCGGAAGGCCGGTGCTTTTATACTGTGGCAGCAGGTGGGTCTTGATTGAGTGATTGGTGTCAGGTGTGCTCAGGAGGCCGGACCAGACCTGCCAGTCACGAAAAAAGGAGGGAAACTGCAGATCGTAACAGACCATTGGTGATGTTAGGTATTGAAGGCAGGTAGACTCATGGGGTGTTAATGTCCGGAGTAAAAGCCACCACTGCTCATGATTTTGATTCGTTGACTTTTAGAAACTGATTTTCAACATTAAATGTTTGACATTACTTTTTTTAAACAACCTAGGCTGGCAGCAATGGTCTACTAGCATTTCTAGATATTTTAACTTCAGGAAGTCAGCAGCCTGAAGATTAATCTTACATAAAAAGAGTCACACGAGGTGGCCACCAGCATAGTAAATATTGATAAAGCATGTATGCTGTGTTGCTTTTGGTATAATGAAAGTTGGCAGTAAGTCCTATGGAGCTTTAGCACCACAAAAGGCTGACACAGCTTACCTTTTTCAGAGACAGTTGTGTTGTCCTTTTGCCTTCCTCTGATTTGACTTGTTACTCGACATATTTGTACTTCAGTTCTCCTGAAGTGAAGCTGATGTTCAACTGGCAGTCATCTTTAGCTATGGCATTCAACTCTTTCAGTGACTTTGAGAAAGAATTCTGCATTTCTACACCATCTCTGTGCATCAATAGTAAGAAGCACCTGAATAGGAAGAAGTGTACATGACATACTGGCTGAAAGGACCTCACGGATGTAAATCCCAGATTTTTTTTCTCGAAGGCAAGTAATCCTAAACTTCTAACATCAGAGTTCATAGAAAAAATTCGCTACGCTTACTTCAGTCACATTTCAGTCACAGACATAAGCAGCTTCTGTGCAACAAAAAAAAAATCTGATTTATATGTAACAGCAGTCTGAGTCCATTTGAACAGGAATACAACAAATGTAAAGAAGGTGCTACTTCCTCAGGTTTGCAGAAAATCCTGCGAAAGTGCCCTCTTGGATGCGTCTCTGGTCGATAAAACACGATGAAGTGCCCTCTGGAGACCCTTCCACTGGTGAAACGTGATGCAGTGCCATACATATATATGCAGGAGCTGTTTCACCATAAATGCATCATGGCTTCGTGCACATTAGTGCCTCAACACATGCAGCTATTTTTTTCCCAGTCCACCACCATGTTCAGGAACAGACTGGCTACAGAGGAAGGGCAGAGAAAAATCCATAGAGAGGAAGGTTCTCCAACAGCCTCAAGTCTCCATAAAATATCTTCATCATCAGAGATACAGCTTAAACTTACATTTACTGTGACGGCAGTGCCACTGAGAGAAAAGTACAAGTACATCTCACACCTTGAATCCAGCACGTTGTCATCATTAGGTTTAATTTTCAAGTATGTTTGTTGTCCTTTGAATGTTGCTCTGTTACAATTTTCAAGAGTTTGCAGAATAAGTCTCATACATGTTGCTATTAGATAACAGTAACTGCTGCGCTAACTGGGCACTGCAGGTACCTGGTTCGAACAAAGACTGGCTGCCCGTGCATTGTGTTCAGCCACATACAGACGTGGGTTCTATAGTGGCTAAAGCCACCTCCACAACAATTTCACTTTCTTTGCATGGCAATTTTCATGGCCAGTTGTGTAAGATATGTGAAGCATGAGTGTGTGAAGGAGTACAGCGTATACTCCGTGGACAGAACAGCACCTGCAGGCATCATGTGTGCGTGTCTGGCCCCAGCGTGCTTTGATTCCACCCCTCTCTATTATCAGACGTTCTTCACAGGTTAATCTTATGTAACTCCAACAGCTGCTGCCCAGCATCTCCACCGACAGCCAGGTGGGAGCGAGATATAACCTCTCAAACTCCATTTTGTTTCCACTTAGAAGTGATGCGCCAAGCAGAGACGCTTCAGGAGGAAGATGAAAAACACATTAGTCCTCTCTAATTAGCCAGACCTGACGGTATTCAAGCACAAGGCTTTTACGCTTCAGGAACGAATCAATTCAGTCTGTAAAACCCTCATTCCATTTCATTTACAAAACAGCATACATCAATATTGAGACATAAAAGCACATATTTGAATTAGTGCTCCTTTGTCACGGCTAACTAAGCTCTTTACTTCTGAACAATACATGCACATTTGGCTGCTAACTTAAGCAGCTGCTCGTCAATTGTCGCCTGCAAGCTGTACCTGGAAAAACAGAGCGAATGTAGGAGAATGAAGGTTTGTCAGGGCCACCGTTCCTGCTGCTGGAGCATATCTGGTGTGGGCTAAGATAAGGAAAAGGACGAGGACTGTGAAAGGCAAAAGAGCAAAGTGTCAGAAAACAAGAGAGGAGCTGGGAAACAAGACTCCGAGGTGGAAGAAGTACTCAGATCTTAAAGTAGCAATACCACGGTGTAGAAATACTCTTACAAGTAAAAGTCCTGCATTTGGAATCTTAAGTAAAAATCCAAAAGTAATGCAAGTATTTGCATTAAAATATATTAATATAAAGAAAAGCCCTCGTGCAGAATTGCCAGTTAATACTTTAATGTTGCAGCTGGTCGAGCTAACGCCCATTATTTTATATATTGCTGGGTAGCTTGTAAATTTCAATAATCAACAAAGTCTTATCTTAACCTGTAGTGCTACATCATGTATTTGTTGATAATATTTGTATTATTAATCTGAATCTGCAAAATAACGAGGAACTCAAGTTATCATCTAAAAGTAGTGGAGTGAAAACTACAATAATTGTCTCAATTGTATTGGAGTAGCATAAAGTAGCATAAAACGGAAATGCTCAAGTAATGTAAACGTACCCCAAAATGGTACTTGCCTAAATGTACTTAGTTACTTTGGGGCATGAACGTGACGCGACACGTCTGCAGCAGCGAGCCTGCAGCAGTGCGTCCATTATAATCAATGAAAATGCTCCACTGCTCGTGGAGGCCGTTCACACCTGCACAGGCATCGTGCTGCTAATCTTTATTTTTACACGGCTGATCAATTTTTTTCTTTATGTGCAGCTACGCAGCCCGCCAACAGGTAACAGTGACATAAAACTGTGTAAAAAACCAGTACAATCTGTTTAAAAATGACTGATAAATACCTCATTGTATCAGAGGCAATGCGACGTAGCAGAGCCACCTGGTGGGTGTTTTTACATTGCACGTTAAAATAAAAGTAAAAGTAATCAAGCAGAGCTGAGGCCGATGGACTGAATTTTTGACTTGATGATGGTGCTGGAGGCATGAACATGTGTACCAAATGTTATGGCACTCCATAACTCTAGACATTGTTGAGACGTTTCAGTCTGAAACTGGTGGAGCGACAGACCGACACTGGCTTCCCTAGAAAGTGATCTATCGAGTACCCAGATCAAAAGATTTCATTGGAGCAAACCGAGAGCGCAAAGACAAGTGAGGATTAAAACAGACTCGCAATAATACTTTCGAATGTAAACTAATTCAAAGCCCCAGCACAGCTGTCAGACAGAGAGATTAGCATTAGAAATAAATGCAATCTGTTTAGAAATCAAGTGTCAAGGTAAATGCACTACTTCAATTAGCTCAAATGATTGCGCTACACAGCAGTCAAGACGCTGCCGCACACTCACTACAAATCTTGAGCTTTTCCTCTTATGCCAGATTTCTTGTAATAAAGTGGAGGAGATGCACTGTACCAAGGTATCACAAAGGATTTATTTTGACATTGCAGCCTCCTTCACAAGCCAAATTAATGTGGCTGTATTTTGAAATGAATGCGCTCCCTTCCACTCTATTTTATATTTGTAGTGATATATCTGTCAATACTTTGGAGGACAGATTTCCTTTTGCTTCTGGGTTTAATCCAAACTTGACAAGTGAGGTTTCGAAAAAAAAACAAAAAACAAAAACAATTTTTAAAAATACTCAGTAATGTTAGATCTTTGAAAGGATGTGCCTTCCCAGTATGCTAAACCAAAGTCATGTAGTTCCAGCTTTGAAAACCCAAAGGTAAAAAGGTTTCACCAGTTTGTTTTTTTTCCAGACATGCTAACATTTCAGCCTCGTGGCCTTCGTCGGAGAATGGAGAAAAATGGGAGTCATCTCTTGTACGTATATACAAGGGTTGGTAGGTGATTGGCTTAAAGGGTCACATAGTAATTAACTTCCCAAGGTCTCAGGCACATCTTTTCTTGACAATGGCTAAAAACAGGTGAAATGGTAAATCCAATACAACTGAACAGTTCTAGCCACGGTGACAGGTTCTGCGACATACATTCTATGTTTCCATATCTTGAAACCTGTTCAGAGGAAGCATTTGAAACTGAAGTCATCATTCAGTCCTGCAGGCGTCGAGTGTTGGAATCTCTCTGTGAGACTGTAATTGTGGTAGATTGCCCCCTCTGGCTGGAGGAGTTACATGCTAACATCCAGTGAAGAGTGGCTGGAGAGCACGGTTTGGCTTCATGATAGCGTATATTCCATGTTCCCTGTGTGAAAGTCTGTCTTATGTTCTGAGATTCATTGTTTAGGCGCTCTCTTTGTTTGTCCAACATTGTCCAGAGGGGCATGTAAGCATGTAGATGTACTGACGTTGTGTTGCAAGTATATGTGTTCTGCATCTGAAGTTGACTTTTAGAAGAAGCCATGTTGCCTCTGGTTGTTGGTGCTTGTCAGAATGATGGGAAGGAAGGGCTTCTGGTGACCTAACACAGTGATGGTTCTGTATCTAAGATATGCCAGTGTTTGTTGAGAGCGATTTAACTCAGGCGTCAAGGTTATTCTTTTTGGTTTTCCAGATATGACTTTGGGCTTAAGCAACTGAGATCTTTCAAATGTCGGAGCATGGTTGTCTATTATAGATGGCTGGTTATTTCTTTCATAGAATCTTGATTTCATCTCATCTGCCTTGCATTTGAATTCATCCAGTTCTGAGCAATTTCTCCTGAGTTGTAAGACCTGTCCCTCAGGTGCATTTTGTTTCAAATGTCTCAGGTGGTTGTAGTTTTGGTGGAGGAGTGTATTGGGTTCGGGGTGTAGAGATGGGAAAGACTCTTTAGAAAAGACCAACTTGAATTCACATATATCTGAAACATTTTGAGTTTTTCCATTGTGCCATCACAAAATATTAAGATATCATCTAAAATCTTTTGCACAGTTTTATCTTTGCTCAGATGAATTTGTGTTTATGTTGTAGATTACCTCTTCCTCCCACTGTGGCACCGCCATGGATGCATGTGCTGAAACAGCTGCGGTGTCCCCGTAGTCTGCAGGAGACAGCAGTCCTGAAATCATTTTTTGTTAAGATCTGGTTAATCATGGCAAGAAACAGTTCATCTGGGGGTGGGCTCTAGGGGTCTCTTTGAGAGAGATATTTAGAGATTGAGGCTAAACCAATAGCATTACAATCAGTAACGTTGCTTTCTGAAATAAGCCTCACTACATTTTTGAAATGAGAAATATAATTTTGTCAGTTTCAATTCAAGTGAGGCCCTACAGAGCATTCCTGTATAGACAACTATACAAAGAACTGAGCTGGAACAAATTCAGCAAATCCAGCTGAGCTTGGGAAATAGAAAATACAGTTTCAGCGTGCTGAAGGCAGGGACGCGCTGACTTCACAGGCATTTTTACACAGCCTGCATTCAGATGTCTG
>JAPZEA010000015.1:6990200-7000724 GCA_029783685.1 Heniochus monoceros | reverse complement strand
ACACACACACACACACACACACGCACGCACACACACTTGTCCCAGCACCTTGCACAATCCTAATTCTCACGTGTATACACACTCGCTGACATACTCCCCACTGTGGCAATCATGTACACACACACTGGCTTCCTTCCTATGTGTCTCTCTATAACACTCTCACTTGCACACAAACATTCACACACAAACGCACACAGACATGTGTCTGCCAGCTTTCTTGGGGAATCAAAGACTGCAGCAGCAGGTATTTTCGACGTGCAGACTTGAGCAATTTTCAAAGATAAGAGCTGCGACTGAGTGGCTCCTCCGCCATCTGGGTGGTGCGTGTTTGTGTGTGTGTGTGTGTGTGTGTGTGTGTGTGTGTGTTTGTGAGAGAGAGACCACTGCAAATGTCACCCAGTGTTGTGGAGGAGGGACACCTGTGGCCATGTGTGCAGGATAAAGGGCATCTGCAAGCCAAAAGTATCCTGCACAACTTATTATTCACATTTTCTGGAAGGCAACACTGACATGAGAAATCTCCTGCAGATGAACGCAGATTTTGAAGAAGAGCGTAATTTGGCAGCGCAAGATGGCAAAAACTACTGATGCTATGGTTAATGAGAATAATATGTTTGAGACTAATTAAGTCTAAGATAACAATTTGCTTCCTGAGCGTCCTCAGCATTCCACCCTCTACTTAAAAAGTAGCACTAATGTGATGCACGTAATATGAAGTCATTAGTCAGTTAAATCTTTTAAAAGCTGTCAGCAAACAGCACACGCTCTCAGGTAGGCCAGGAAACAAACAAACCTGTTCCGCCATGGTGCAAAACCCTGTAGCATTATGAAACACCAAGAGAAGTCATTGAACGCATCGTCACATTCAAACACCTGCTTTAAATCATGGGCCTTTACAAGTGTCTTTTTGTGTCATCAGGGCATTTGTGCTCCAGGCCAGTAGGGGTCAATATTATGGTTTTGGTATTTGGAATTTGGCACCAAAATAACATATAAATGAGAGCCCGGGACTCAGTTCACATGACAAGAACATAGCGTATGACATGATGTACCTCTCTGCTGTAAAATCTGAGCACCTACATGGAAATGTGCTGGAGGAAATTGGAGGTGGTGCGAGAGCAGCTTTGCCCTCAAGCCAATTGACACTGTGGCAGAATGACCCAGCGTGTCATTAGAGTAGTGAGGAAAAGAATGGATGCAGCACCTCTGTGCACTTACCACATGAAGGTAATGGTGCTCTTTTTACACATCTGATCTAAGTGTGACGCTGCCGCTCTTATCTGGCAAAGAGTGCAGCAGTGGAGTTCATCCACTGCCGTCCTTGCAGGCAGTGAGAAGGTCAAAGGTCAGACGTCACCGTGTTCTGTCAACATACATGTGATTCTAAAGCAATCAGAGTAAGAGAGAAGTGGAACTTATAATGCAAAAACCAAACTTTTAACAAAGAGGACGAATCATTCCAAACCTCTCGGAATGAAACGATAAAATAGCAAAGCACATTTGGGGTTTGACTTCCTTAGTTTGGAAAAGTGTTTAACTGGTGCGTTCAGGGTTGAACACACACGAAATCTGTCGCGAAAGCACAGGCTAAACTGAAGTGCAGCTAAACTCCATGTACAATGAAATTACCTGAATGTCAGCCGGCCACATGTGATTCAGAGAAATGCAGCGCAATAATGCTGCACGTCCAGTAATCTGATTTACTGTGGAAAATGGGGAGATAGGACATTGGTTTCAGTTCTTGCCCACTATATTACTGTGAATCACATTGAAATTCAACAATTTCTTTTCAGTGATTCATTATTGTGTACTAGGTGGCAGTGTGCAGCCCATTTATTGTATTTTCTCCATTCATTCGGGCTATTTTAATATTAGATGCGTTCATTTTACTTAATATTGATGTTTTCCTCTGGAGGCTCTGATGGTAGAGGGTGACAGAGGCTGCACAGATTGTGCAGCTGCTTTAGGAAATTTTGTGATCTGCGATATCGAAGTATAAAATGTTAGCAACTTTAATGCCTTCTGGAGCACAGATACTTGTTTGAGTTTTCTTCTCCTGTACCAGTGACATTACAGCCACAATTTCCTCCTGTTTTGTTCCACCTGTAATCCTCAAGTCCTCTAAACAAAATGCCAAAATACATTAATTGTATTACAACAGCCTGGAGGTATGAAGGAGCAGCTCCCTTCACTGCCCTGGAGGCCAGCACCAGGGTTGTGAACCGGATGTGAGCTGCAGAATGAGGTCTGGTGACAGGTTCAGTGGAAGTTGCAGTAGTCTAAGCAGGAGATGAGCACCTGGGCCACCTAGGCCAGGAGAAATGTCCAGGAGAAGGATGCTGCTTCAACATTTGCAGAGAGCGAGTATCCTTTACAGCGGCAGCTCCTGTAATTGGCCAATGGCTGTTCAGAGTGATGAGTTTAATTACAGGCAGACAGGGCAAATATTTTAGCACCAACCTCCACCTGTAATATTAATCCCACCTGAATAGATCTTAACATTGTAAACCTTGTCGAACTGGCTTTGACAATACTGTGCTTAATCATAGTTGCGCTATTAAAGCAAATTTGAATTAGTGATAAAAGAGAGGATGACTGAGCGATGGAGATGGAGAGTGATGAAAATAGAGCGTGAGAAAGTGTGATAGAAAATGATTGATACAGTGACGAGTGAGAGTCCAGTCATAAGCCTTTCAGATTCGCTCCTCCATGAGAAATCCAACCATCCATAATGCATCACATGTCTCCTAGCAACAGCCGGGAACCTAGCAACAGGATCTTAGCAACAGCAACAAACTGCCGCCTCCTCGTTTGCCGGCCAATGGCGGTGCAGCGCGTCGGATGCACGGCAGCCAATCGGGAGGAGTGGGGCAGGTAAGAGAGTGAAGTGGGCGTGTTTCCTCACACAGCTGATTGGGCACACACGCACAGAGAGAACACATGCAAATACAAACAGCACACACACACTCAATGAGCACAAGTCAGAGAACACACACACGCGCGCACACACACACACACACACACACACACACACACACACACACACACTAGCAGGTGCAGGACACACTCAAAATCCTGGATCTTCTGCTGATGTTTTTTTTTTAATTTGGCCACCCAGGACATGTTCATTATAATTAATGTGTTACTCAAACACAACAGTGTTTTCAAATCATCAGTATGTGTTTTTAAAGGGTCAGTCCACCCAAATTACAGAAGACCTGTACACTCAGTCGCCTCTAATAGTATCTTTTCATGCAGATGGTTGTTGTTTCACTCTTTTACTCTCTATTCCCAAGAACGAGTACTTTTAAAGGACCATACCAGCTCTGTTGCGTGTTTTACTACAAATCCCGTATCAAGTTGCATCATAGCTCCATTTTACAAACCATGCTGTTGTGCTCTTTGATAGTTTGGATGTGTTCAGATCATTAGCCGTGTTTCTATCTACTGTCAAGCAAATATCAAGCAAAATTTTTAAATGTTAAAAAAAAAGAAAATGCAAATTAGGCGCGTTTCCGTGAACTGTTTTGGAGCGAATAAGCTACACTATGCAAAGCGTAGTTTCATGGCTATAATAAGAAGACGCTGACAGTGGAAATAGCTTCTTCTTCTTCTTCTTCTGGTTTTGTAGCAGCTGATCAGTCATGTCAGTTATGATCACTACATCAGAACTTATTCAGCAAAGGTGTTTCAACGTCCCAGTTAGCGCATGAACACTTTTTTCAAATAGGCAAAAACCACTTCAAGCGAGCATGAAAACTTTTTTGCCAAAGTTTTTTTTTCAAATTTTTCATTTCCATCAAGTTTTTCCAATGTGATGTTTCAAAATCTGCACAAATACACCTTGATGGAAACACGGCTGTTGATTTCAACTTTCATAACACAAAGCCTGACAGATTTCAGTGATCAGTTTTCAAGAGTGTCAGTTGATTTTCATGCTAATATTGTCTGGAGCTCTGGAAACAAACTGATATGCTTTAAGTAAAAACATAGAGGCAGGTGTTTAGCGTCATGTTTTCCGACTGGCTTTTTTGCATCATCTTTAATGTTGCTGCCACGGCTTTATCACAGTTTGACAACTTGTGAACAAATTAAGTACTAAATAACTTTTTCTCCAGTTAGATCTGTGTCTCACAGAAGCACCGCACGGTTTTAAAAGGCTTCCCTCCTATCTGTTCTCCCTCTCTGTTGTTCTGGCGGCTATGGCTAATATCAACTCTTCACTCTGAGGAGACCCTATACACCCCAGGGCAAAAAAAAAAAAAAAAAAGAAGAAGAAGAGCACTTGGTGTGTGATGGCGCCGTCGGATGTGTCCAAAAGTCAGTGAGAGCAGGTTGTGTCAGGTTTGTGTTGGACCTTTTAAAGGACTTGTAGTCCTTGAAATCCTCTCGGACTACAAATGTACCAGTTTGTATTTGAGTCTGCGTTCATGCACAGTGATCATACGTCTGCCTTTCTCCACGAGAAAGAAGTGTCCCAAAGTATTGTCCAGCTTTCCTAACTCCACCCACTGAGAGGGCGACCCTTCGTAACTGCCTTCGGGGAACGTCATGTTGGGGCTTGCAATGCATCCTGGGGGAATTCTTCATCTCTCAGTCCCCATTTCCTGCAGCGGTTTTGGCACACGTGGCTACACTGCATCCTCTCTTGGTACAGTCACACAGCATTCCCTTTATTATGTCTCACATCTTTTCTTTATCTCTGCTTATTTTTTTTGTCTCAGGCAGACTTAAAGTCTGCCATTAATACTGCTCTCCAGAGAGAGGGAACATGAGAGGAGGGATGGGTGGACAGATCAGGCGTGGAGATCACTTTCACCCAACCCGCAGCACCCGTCCATCTTCACTTTTCTTATATTCCCGTCCTCTTGGCTCTCCTCCTTTCCTCTCCTCCCCCAGCAGGGACGTCGCTCCTCCTCTCACCAGGGGAGGCTGGTCTGGGTTTTCCTAACATGTCAGATCGAAGTCTCGTTACTGCCACTGTTACCGGAGGACGTGGGGGGAAGAGGGACACGGGGTGGGATGCAGGGAGGAAGGGTGCAGGGAGAAAAAGGCAGACGAGAACGTGCATTGTGAAAATGAGTGCAGGGATGCGGGAAGTCGTCATGCGACATTTAAGCAGGATGGTCATATTATTCATGCTAGAGTTAAAGGAGTAGTTCGACATTTTGGGAAGTACTATGTAAGTACTCTTCGCTTTCTTGCAGAGAGTTAGACGATATGATTGATATCACTTTCATGTCTGTGTGCTAAATATGAAGCTAGCCAGCAGCAGCCCGTTAGCATCGCTTAGCACAAACAAATCGGAAACAGCTAGCCTGGCTCTGCCCAAAGGCAATAAAACCTGCCTACCAACACCTGTAAAGCTCACTGATTGACGCATTACATCTCATTTGTTATTTGTACAACTGAAGCGTGAAATCAGCAGAGCAGGGCCAGCTGTTTGCACCTGCTCCCGGTTTTTGTGCTAAGCTTAAGCTAACCACCCGCTGGTTTAGCTAAATATTCACCACACAGACATGAGAGTGGTATCAATCTATCCCAAAATGTTGAAATGTTCCTTTAACTTTGGATCCTGTTACGAAACATGCGTTATTGTATCAGTTGACATAACGGTCAACCAATACATGTTATTCAGCCATATGTGCCTAACTGTAAAATCACTGTCAACTTCCTTTTGAATCCTTTTAAAGTGATTCAAATTACACAGTTAAAGGACTCACTTTTAAAGCAGCATTCTGTCAGTGTTACTTTATTATTGTTGATGTTTTTATTAGCATAGAGAATAAAAACAAACCGTTACACGCCAACACTCTCTAGCAGACTACTTACTCCGAGTCAGAGTCGTTGCCTCCGTTGACCGTCCCTGACTTCAAGTGCATTGCCACTCCCCCGTTAGTCTCCCGGTAGATGCCCGCTGGCGGGGGCCCGACGGGAATCTGCGGCCGCGGGGCGACGGGGGGCTTGATGATGGAGCTGCTCTCGTGGTTGCCAGGGCGGCCGCCGTCGTTGGAGGCCAGAGAGGGCGGCCGGGACGAAGGGGTTATGATGTTGACGGAGGAGAGAGGTGGGGAGGAGGTGTTGTTGTTGTTGGGGGGAGGGGAGGTGATGGTGGGGGGGTTGTAGTCGCTCAGCTTCTCCCTCAGACGGTTCTTCATGTTCTTGTCGCTCAGCGGTGGAGGGTAGCTGATCTTGTTCTTTAAGATACCTGAGACGGACAAAGAGTCGATTCCAATGTAAATCAGACAAGACGAATGAATTAATTGGATTTCATTCAAAAGAATTCTCTCCTCTAACCTTTTCTCTGCTCTGGTTGGTGGTTGCTGTTGCTGTTGGGTTGGCTAGGGGGCGCCGTGTCTCTCGCGTTACCAGGCGTTTGTTTGTCTCTCTCCTGGAGAGTCTCCCTCTCTCTCTCGCCGATGTGGTTGAGCTTATTTTCCGGGTGCAGCTCCACGTTCACCTTGGTCTCCACCCTCAGCCTCTCTGCCCCGCCGGGATCCTCGCTGTCACTGGCTGTGGTGGCCTCCGTGGGCCAGTAAGGCTTCACGTGATTGGATACTGAATCCACTAGAAGGGGGAAAAGGAGTAACAATGTTATAACGGAATTCTGTCGGCCTCAACACTTTAGTGGCAGTTTTTCTAATTTCTTTGATGTGTACTTAATTACATTCTACCACTGATTACGCTTCACGTTCAGGCTCAGTAGGACCCCTCATTTACCTTTTGGCGTGCTGTGAACGGGCTGCCTCTCATTGTTCCACTTGGGCTTGACATCGATGTCGTCGTCCTCGCTGTCTGAGGAGTGGGAGGAGGCGTAGGAGGAGCTGTGTTCATCCACTGACAGCTCGCTGTCTGAGTCAGAGTCTGATGAGGACGAGGAGGGAAGGCAGACAGGTGAATATGTATTAATAAAACAAACAGAGCCATGTGTTTTCACATGGAGGTCTTACTGAAAAACTCACCATCTGCCTTGGTGCCATTCCTGTGGAACAGAGGTCCGTCCAGGTCTGTGTGTCCTTTAGCTGTCCCCGAAGAGACACTGGGCTTCTGACCAGTCTCCTCCCTTGGTAGATAAAGACGGGTACAGAGAGGAGGAAGGCAGAGAGAGAGACAGGGAAGTGAGGGAGAGGAGGAGATTAAGAGGAGGCAGCGAGGAGAAGTGCGGCATCCCTGGAAGTTAATTCAAGCCCAGACTCGTGGTTTTGAGACGACTAATGACGGACAGCTGGAACACCAGACATCTCGCATTACAAAACATTTATTTGCTGAAATAAATCTTAAAATGGATCAGCAACAGAATGGATGGGTTAATCTGCATGATCTTTTATATTTATGGCTCCAACATGCAAAAAGACTGCAGCAGCGTTTGCCACTCATATCGACTAAACACAGTTGTGTAATCTTGTCTCTCCTCTCCAGCTGTAGCCGTTCATTCCAGGCTGCATTGATATGTTGGCTGGAGGGCAGAAGCGCTATCAGAGACTCTGGCCTGTCTGTAGACGTGCCAGCAGCCACAGGGAAGAGGTGTATGTCTCCATTACATTCCCATTTAAACACGTACAATCCCGTCTCCCTTATTCCCCAAGTCTCCTGCCTTTCTCTTTCCCCACCTTCTCCCTCCCGACTCTTTCTATTTCCCCCTCCTTTCCTCCACTGCTTCCCATTTGCCTCTCACACAGGCGGCACGCCATCCTGCCTCTCCCCCCTCGGCGTCTTTGCTCTCGTTGACCCCAGTGTCAGCTCCCATTACCCACATGACAGCTTTACGAGCCGAGGCGTACAGTCAGGCCTAACCTTGGTTCTGTAAAACTGTTTTAAAATACCAGTTATATGTAACTCTACTCCACCGCGATGAAAACATGTCTGTGATACACGCAAACACACAGCTGTACAAGACACGCAGGTGAGATTAGCCTGAGATGAAAGGTGTCTACATCCTAGAAGAGATGCATCTCAAAATGTCAACTTTTAGAGATTAATCAGGAATACACTTGATGCTCAAGTGCTCTGTGCTAATTCCTCAACATGCACAGTGTTGAAGAAAGAAAGCTGCTAAAGCATGCTAAAAAACAAAGACTTCCCAACAAGATGTTACAAATAGTAAAAGAAACAAGCTGTACCATATTTCAGAATACTGAAATGCAACATAACTGCATAACATTTATAATTTAGCTGTATTGTACAACTGCTACAAGTTCAGATTTTCCAATATCTGAGATGTTGCTAATAGTCAATGACTCAATATTGCTAGTAGTAAAGGGCTAGCATGGAGCAGTGGACACCGTAAAAGTACACCTGGTACACATGATTATTTATGGTGTCTGTAAGACCACCTACCCTGAACTTTGATATTCTCCCAATAAGTAAGAAACAAGTTATAAAAAATACGAGTCCCACACTGCAAGACTTAGTGAAATCCACTGTTTATTAGGCACTCCTAGCTAAACCTGCAGTCAGCTGTAAAATGTGACTTTGTGTGCCGAGCTGAATCTCACCTCACTGAATCACATATATTTCTTAAAAAGCTACAAGATAACATAAACTATTGCATATTTTTTTTAGTATAAATGTGTTATTATGCAGTACTGCCAGACTCAACTGGAGAAAATTTAAGTCAGCTGTACTGCACAACTTCTAAAACTTCAGATTTTGCTGCATCTGAATAGTGTCAGGAGGCTACATGGTACGCTGAAGAGCTAGCAAGTAGCACTGGACACAGCGCTATATATACCTGGTATACAGAAAAGATTTCACTGTTTGTTGCGTGTTCAACTACCTTTTGAACTTTGATCATTTCTTCACATGTTAAAAAAAAAGAGCAGCTAGCTAAACCCGCATTAGCTAAAGCGGCGTTATCTAAAGGCTGTTTTGGTGTACCTAGCTTAAACTACTGCCATTAAATTCAGCAGCCTTGCAATAAATCCTACAATACCTTCATTAAGGAATATCGTGCATGCTTGTTTTTGAGTGTATTGTTGTTATTCTAGAAGCTACATCACATTAACATGAAATTATTAGAATTTATTCACAACGATTCTCTGTGTTCCCCAAGTTCGATCTCATTTTACCGTTCTTGCACACAAACACATGGTTAAACAAAACAATGCATAAAAAAAATCTAACTTCACATCATCTGTTATTGCATACAACACAGCACAACATGATAGTGTGGATGGATGAACGGTAGGCACTGTGTTCTTATGCTTTGGTAGCTTTCAATGAGAGCTGATATGTCTTTTCCTGTATGTGTGTGTTGGGTTTTGCAACAAAGCCATGCGCCGTGCACCGGCAAATCTCAGCATGGTCCTCCATGCAGGCGGAGTTACTGTACAATGCAAGTGCCATTCTGTGGCAGCATGCATGTGTGGAAGAAAAGCAAGAACTAGCCTCAAAATGTAGAGAAACTCAGCAACTTCACTTATCCCCAAAGGCAAAGAATAAGGACAGGGTGACAGGGCGTCTGTGTAACTGTAAAGTGTGTGCGCATAGACGTTGTATATATAAAAATTAGGAGCTGTCAGAGTGGAGAGAGGGGTTTGGTGATAAAGGCCTGGGTACACACTGCACTACTGTCTGGTAAACTTGAGGGGGAAATGTACGTAAATCTGTGGTGATACTTGGAACATTTCCTCCTCATTGCCAGAGCAGAACAAGAGATAAATCTGGACAGACAATAATAAATATTGGCAAATTGTAATGAATCCCCCAGAGATTTAAATATTCCTTCCTCGTAACATAATTCTTTTGCAGTTGCATAATTCTAAAGATTTGTTCAAATCATTCTGGGTTTTTTTTTTTATGTTTTCATGTGATTATTAAAATCTTAGTCAGAAATATCACAAAAATAAGGCCAACCAGGACTGAAAAGGAGAAACAAGGAAGCAGAATATTATGATAATAGTTTTAACAGGATTACAAAAAAGTGATGTGTGGAATATCATGAAATATATTAAGTGGATTGATTGACTCTGAAAATTCAATAATAGTTAAGTAGGATGACATATAGTGACAAAGAAATCTTGTTTTTTTCAAAGAAAGTCTAAATACAACTGAGTTACACTTAATATTTTATACTTTATGCAACTGGGCACATATTTTACATGTTTATCATAATGTGTCAAAGTGTGTCTGTGTATGTATGCTGGTATATGATCTGTGGAGTGGAATAATTGATAGTACTAAGATTAACTGATGTAATTGGCCTGCCTGTCGTTGATTGCTGCACAAGGAGACAACTGAGTTTGACTGGCCTCCCAGTGGCAGAAACATCCTCTTGCTATGTGCGTACATGTGCGTATGTATTCTCATCTGCAAGCAGCAATAACCAATAACATCGCTTTGCAGTAATATATATTCAGATGTAATGTGAAATATGAGAGGGAAATAAATCATATTAGATATATCCATCACAACTAGGAATGTACTAAATAAGGGAGACGGAGGCCAGTGTGATGCATGGACGAGTGAGGCCTTTTTTCATTTTATTTTCTCCCGCTGTAATTCTCATTGCTCTACTTCTTTATG
>JAPZEA010000015.1:6721519-6732458 GCA_029783685.1 Heniochus monoceros | reverse complement strand
GATCTCTCCGACATGCATTTAACCAACTCGTACTGACTGTGCTCATCTCCACAGTGTGACGCCACGATTGTTTTGTGTAGATACACGACATCCCCGGGGTCCTCCATACATAGAAGCCCCTGGGGAAGGGTGGGTTAAATGAATGTCTGAGAAAATGCGGAGAGAGATAATTAGAAAGAAAGGGGATAAAGAGAGAAAGAGACTGGCCAGAATGGTTACAGCCCAAACAAAACACTGATGACAATGAGCATTTGGAGGCCGCCACAGTCCATACAGTCAAACAGACCTATTATCTGGATCATCTTTCATATAACAAGACCATCAATCTGAACTGGTTCAGCCTTTAGGAACTTTTTCTTTCTAATTTCTTGGCAATTCAAGGGAAAAGGGACCAATTTTAGCATTATTAACATTATCATGTCAATTGTGACACCTTGCTCATTGATGAGCTCATTAAATCTTCTACCTCATGCCAACCAACTTAGAAGTCTCAACATTTCCATTTCCATTAGTTATTACTGCAGCTGAACAATGTTTTGAGCTAAATGCTAACATGCTCTCAACAAACCTCCAGGAATGGCGCTCAGCTGTGAAGCGATTTTGGCCTCACGGGTTAATGCAACTTATGGGTGTCGTATTTCCCCAGAGAGTATTTCCCAAAAAGTCAACTACTATACTACTGAAGAAGCTATTATTAAACGATATGGTTAAGTTTAGACAACTAAAATACTTGGTCTAGGTCATAGAAAGTGTGCAGTCATGGTTACAAAATGCTGATTAATTGTTAATTCTGGGTCAGACCTGCTATGGCTGCACGCAACCTTGACCTCCACTTTTTGCTTTGTTCAATAAAGGACTTGTTAATTTTATGATGGATTGGCACTGGACACCAATCTTGCACTGCAGAATTGTACTCTAGATTTGTTTTTAAAGTGCACTAAAATTAACGAAAGTTAATGGCTCCCTTCAATATAGAGAGCCATTCTAAAAACGTATTGTATGCTTTGCAACATGATAAATATGCACTCCCTCCAGACAATTGTTTTAATGTTGTGCATCATGAGATTTCTGATGATGACCAGATGTCAAATTCAATTCACTTCACTTCCTTACATTAATGATGCTTGAGCACTGTGGCACAATGGAGCTCTATTCTGAGTATTTTTTGGCTGTGTACTGTATGTATTCACAACTAATACAAGCTCTTGCTTCACATATCACAGCTAACTGTAAACAGGTGAGGGATAGGTTAGGTGTGAAGCGTGTCCTGCTGGTGTGTTATTAGCGTGACTGACTTTAGCTGTGATTATGATCTGGCAGGCTTCACTCCATGGTTCAACCCAAAACACTTGTTTCTCCTGGATGAATAAGGGCTGCCCTTCAGCGCTGTGGAGACTTACTGAGCTAATCCACCTTCTAGAGTGACACACAGGCTCCTCACAGGCTCTGTCTCCAGGAAATTAAACTCCACCGTCTCCCAAAAAGACATTTACACATTCATTTACACACACGTGCACCGAGAGAAGCATGCCTTGACGCTTTCATACTCTTTTACATGTAACCTCACTGTTTTGGGAGTTTTTCACAAAACATAGTCAAGATCCGTAACTACATTGTGCAGCAGCTAAATTCAAAATTGGTTTGCGATTTTAGAAACCGCTCCTCTTGTATGTTAAATATTTGTCTTGTATATTTAAGTAAATGTTAAAGTAAAAACAGTTTTACAGTGTCACACACACACACACACACACACACACACACACACACACACACACACACACAGGGGGCCCCCAAGGCCGAGTGAAAGCCTTTGCGGAGTGACTGCTCCACACATTAATCTGCCATGACAGTTTCAGCCAGTTGGAGAGAAAAATACTAAGACGTTCCAGAGTGGAGAGGATTAGAGGGACGCATTTACATAATGAATTTTGGAGCATTTATCACAGCTCACTAAAATAAATCTACACCATAACAAACCATGCATGAGGGATTTTGACGGACAGTTGTGCAGGAGGTGGGCATTAGCTCAAAACCAACCCAAAAGACCAAAGAAATTCTCACAGCACAATAAAAAAAATGTGATTTGAAAAAGAAAGAAAACATACAACTTAAATCTTCTTGGAAAATACATTTATTCACTGTCTTGAGTTACCTGACAGGACTGATGGTCCCATGGCTGTCAGCTGAGGCCAGCAGCCGGTTAGCATAGCTTAGCATTACGATTGGAAACGGGGGAGAACAGCTAGCATGGCTCTGTCCCACGGTAAGCTACTATTGTCCAAAAAAAAATCCCTATACCACAGCAAGTTTGTTGTTCACACTTCATCTGTTGAATAGATTAAACAACGACACATGACACTTTATTTGGGGAGCTTTAAATGCGCTCATGGGTAGAGAACCTTTGGACAGAGCCAGGCTAGCCCGTCTCAGTGCTAAGTTAAGCTAACTGTCTGGCTCCAGTTTCATACTGACTTCATATATATCTTCTTATGTCCCTTTCCCCATGAAGTAAATACTCCTCCATACTACCCCAAATCTTCAACTAGCATTGACAAAAGCTACCATAAATTCTATTTAATGTCAAAAACAAAAGCACATTCACATTCCATGTTGAAAAGTTAGCGCTAGTGCTCAGATAGCTTGTTAGCTTATGGCCATAGGTGCGTATTCATTTCTAAAAGAAAATGCTAACTGGGCTAGCTTGCTGTTTATGCTAAAGTACTGGAAACTCGTCCGTAATTACTGGAAGTGGCTGCCAAATGTGTAATATTCAAAATGTAAAAGAGTAATTTCAGGCCATGTTATCTTCTTTTGTTGAAGAAACAGTGCGTTATGAGTAGGCTACCTTATGTTAGCTGCTTTGGTTGACTTTTTTATCCAAAGTGACAAACAATGTCTGAGCATAAGGGGGTCAGTGTTCGGCTAAAAGACACTTAAGATGCTTGACTTTAGTATAGATGAGTACAGAAGTAAACTGAGCAGCTCACAATTCATGGCTGGCATGAACTGATGTGAGGAGTTCAGAGTGATGAAGTACAGCTCACTGAACTCCTCTAAGACATGAAAGGGACACACGCACACACACACTCACACAAAGTATAGTCCATATACACATATACCTCTTCAGATACACACTCACACACGTTACATTACAGACAGAGACACACACAGAGGGGCTTTGTCAGCCTCTCCCCATGTGACAAGTCCTGTTAGGCTCCTGCTCTCAGTCTCATTACTGCGATTACAGTGACGGCCTGAGAAACAGTGGGCGCCTCGTGCACACACACACATGCATGCTTAACCAGAGAACACACACATCACACACCCTCACCTTGACTTTGGCAGGTTCATTCGCATTTTGAAAGTTAAAAAACCTTTAGAAAACAGTTAAAATGATGCAAAATGAAACAGGGATGCTTTGTGGTACATGTACACACTCACACCAAAGCTTCTGATATGATAGCATAAAGTAGACATGGCTGCAACTTGTCAGATGTTACCGTGATGTAAATTGAATTTTAGAGACCATTGGATTATGATCCAGGCAGAACAGATAAAATAAAAATAAATAAAATCATCACCATCAGCAGCCCCCCCTCTGCTGACCTAATGATCAATGAGAGAGGATGACAGGAGACAAGAAATGATGAGATTCTGGTAAAAGAAGCAGATGAGTCAGTCGATCAGCACCATCCTGCTGATCTCATCCTTCCTGTATCAAATCACAGGCTGACATCACTCCTCCTTCAATCAACCAATCAAATCACCCCCCAGAGATGCAGCCGATCACGCTGCATCATCACCAACAATAACAACAGCAAAGCCTAATGATTCATTCCTATCTTCCTAATCTAATTCTCAGTAACCTAATTTTTGCTTGAGTCTTCGCTTCAAACGCTGCACAGCTGGCACAGACAGCCCCGAGTGATTCAGCACAAACATTAAGGAACATCCAAGCCCAGAAGGCAGGAGGCAACAAGACTCTTTTCTCCACGTCTCACGCCGCCACCAGCACTCTGAGTCATCACCTGACCTCATCGTGTACGGTCACGTATTTTTGGATCTTGCAATACTTCGGTTAGGTCTGGAGCAGGAAAGGACCACAATATGTTTGATTAATACCAAACATGTATTTGAGGCTGAGATTTTGTGCTTTTAAAACTCACTTTCAGCTCTGTACAACTGTAGAAATATGACATAATTGTCTGTGTCAGCTACAAGCCACTGAACTTAAAGAGACACAGGCTTTATTAGTGCGATGTTAGTCTAAGAGCGACAGAATAAAAGTGCTGAAATTGAACTAAACAGACCTTTTAAGATCAAATCCAGACAAAACAAGCCTAATTTTGCCTTAAAGGACCAGTTCACCCACATATGTAAAAAAATATTTAAATTACAGCCCCTTTAAAAGTATAACATGTACAAATCAAACAATTGACAGCATACATTTCCACTCCCTGTTGAGTGTTAACGCCTGTTCAGACAGAATGCAAGGCAGCACACTTGCAGTGCAAAACAAAAAAAACGCAAGGTGATGCAAATTTGCCCTGAGTGGCAAAGATGTGTTTGCACAAGTTGAAAAAAGAATTGCACATACTGGCATCCCAGAGCTTTATGATCTACCTGATGAACACAGGCAGACAAGAGGAAAAGGAGAGAAACTGGAGGAAAATGATCAGTCAGAAGCTGAGCTGAACACAGACACACACATGGGCACACCTCCACACACATCGTATGTTGCTCGCTGGCTTCCAGCTAATGTCTGTATAGTTGCAGACAAGTAAACACAGCCTGCACAAACCTAATGGTCCAAATATGTGCAAATAACGTCCACTTTCTATCCGAGGACACCTTTACACACTCAACGTTTGTCACAAAACTGCCTCTCCAACACACCCGTTCATCTACACCCTCTTTGTTAGGTGCCGGTGATAGAAGTTTTAAAAGTGAGAGTACAGCAAGCAGCGCTCTCTGAGTTCACGATGCGCAGAGTCGAATAAAAAGCTTCAATGACAAGCGAGGTGAAGCAGCTGAAGAATGTCTGTGAGTGCTCTGATGAAGATATGAGTGGACTGCAGTCCTCTGACGTGCCGTAACGGTGGACTGATGACAGTGACGTTATCCAACAGAGGTTAATGAGGGACCACACCTCACCACACACACACACACACACACACACACACACACACACACACACACACTCAGGTGTCACCATTTCTTGGGTCCCTTGTGAGAACCCACAGACAAATGTTCTACTGAGCCTGTGTTGCTCATGTTACTGAGACAAGAGAACTGCAAACACTTGGATTTCAGTGACACACACCCACACACATGCAAACATACACACACACACGCACACACACACACACGCACACACACAGACAGCCCTAATCCTTCTTCTAGTCAAAGGCCTTTGTTGACGTGTAAATAGTGAAAACCTTCACTCTATTCTTCAGGACTGTAGGAAACATGATCATACCACTGCATTCATTCACATCCTTTTAAGTGTGTGTGTGTGTGTGTGTGTGTGTGTGTGTGTGTGTCATCATGACTTATTATATAACGATATGCACACACAAACAGACAGTTCTTTTATAATCCATAAAAGAGATGCTGCAGGTGCACTTGTCTTTATATTTGTGTGTGTGTGTGTGTGTGTGTGTGTGTGTGTGTGCTCACCAGCTTGTGACCACGGTCTAATGGCCGCCCAGAGCAAGAGGACAAACGAGGGGACACAGAAATGACGGAAGGACGGAAGTAAAACAGTGAAATAAGACGGTGAAAAATGACCCCGCCACAATGAGCGGCTACTGTTTTAACCCAACACACCCGGCAGGACTGTGTTTTCACTAACAGTCTTTCCATTGTCTGGCAGCCGCTCTTGACATCAAGAGCCAATTCATAGCATCACTCTCTTAAGTGTACTTCTGCGTGCGGCAAGCTCAAACAGGTCTAAAGAGGCTGAATGCAGCCACACTCTGCAGTTTTTGGGCACAGAAGCACTTATGTGCAGGATTTAGAATCACGATGAAGGATGCATCATCGATCATTACACAACTGGATTCATCATTTAAATCATTTTGAAGTAATGAGCCCAAACATTTGGCTTCTTACATCTGAGGATTTTCTTGCTTTTCTCTGTTTAATATCATTTGAGATTGCAAAATCAACTGATTATCCTCTTCAGAATTCCTTTCATTTTCAAAAAAGGATGCATCCTCGATATTTTCTGGCTGCCAAGAAAGCTTTGCCCAGTTCACAGAAAGTTATAAAGACATGTGACAAAGGCCTTGAATCTGTCTTTTTCTCTCAGAGTCCAGCGACGAGTCACAGCGAGGCAGTGATGTCACAGAGGGCATTTGGGAATGTCGCCAGAAATAATAGAAAAGGGTCGAGAGAGAGAGGGAGGCCGAGACAGAGCGGGAAAGAGGAAAAAGAGCGTCCTGATGACTCAGTGTTTCAGTTTCCCCCTCCTCTCTGTCTCTGTGTTGTTGTTTAGATGGCCGGCTGACCCGTGTCCATTCACGGGGCCATCGCCGCACACCCCACGAGCCTTGAAAGGAAACCACAGTTACCGTGGTGACAGCTCAAACAAGCCGCCACGGGGATATTCTGACTGGGTCACTGATCACAGCTCTGACTGCTTCCTGGGTCAAAGGTGGCGGAGCAGGACGGGGGGGAGAGGCTGACCGTGGCACAGGATGCTGGCTGTCACCCTGACTGGCAGCCAGAGCCAGGGCGTACGAGGATGACACACACACACACACACACACACACACACACACACCACTGACACCAGCGTAATGGAAATGTTCCATTTGGACAAGGACAGTCGGGTCCAATCATGGCACACATGGGACATTAGATGAAAGCAGTGAAAAATGGGGGAAAAACAAGCATAGCATCGCAAAAAACATGTTTTGTCTAAATTCATGGAAGGAAGTGGAAAAAGCATCGTTTTAAAATACAGCTACAGTAATTATAGTTCCAATCTTTAATTAATAAAAAAAAATCCATACTGAATTAACCTTTGCCTGAGCTCGTTAGACAGAAGTTATTGAATCTCTCAGTGGCCGAAATATCACATGACAGCAGCTGGCAGATGGCTTGCAGCATGCTTTGCTTTGTGTCTCAGTTCACTTGAGTTGGTTCATGAATATTTATCATGAATATGGCTGGACGGATTCATGCATGCAGACACACACACACACACACACACACACACACACACACACGATGCTTTTGTAGCATTTGGCAGCAGAGACGCAGCCTTTGCCCTCAAACATAATCCACAAAGGTCAAGAGGGCGGGACATGTGTCTGACAGACACCTGAGAGGAGCCAACGGGAGTCGGACAATCTGGTTATTTGTGAAGGAGTGAGGTTGGTGGGGGTCTGACGATGCCTAGTTTGCATTTCCAATTCATTCTGTGGCACATTTTCAATGTAGCAACATTTTTAACTATTTACTTGTTTTCATGCGGTCACAGCGAGCTTTACATTCACATTTACATTACTACTGCACGGTGACAAAGACGTCAGACATGAGGACCTTTAATAATCCAGAGTTACAGCTTTATTCCACCAAAGGTTGGAGGACGTGACAATGAATACCGTTGCAAATCAATGCTGGGTTTTTAAACATTTTATGCACGAAGTACCTGATTCATCAGGCACTGATTTGCTGGATTACCCCAAAATGTCAAGTTCTGTCAAGTTATTTTATCCAAAAAACAGTGTCTCAACTGATTTTCGACCAGTTTAAGCACTATAATTAGCATTACAAATGACCACTGAGCTTTCCATTTTCAAAAACATCCACTCTAATTCATCTAATTACAGAGGAAGTGCTATCAGCTCTGAAGTGAACAACACGGAACTTGATTCTTCACTGCTGGCTAACTTTGGCTGCACGCTCTGAATTATTAAAGCCACTTCAAGGCTATTGACATATTAATAAGTCACTTGACCGGCTCCTTCAGGCAGCGTCTGTACCATGACTTACTTCTCGGATAAATCGTTAACTTCTCATATTGTTTTTTTCATGGAATATGGGACGCCAGCGTACACACACACACACACACACACGCCGAGGCTCATACAAAATGCAACTCCGAATCAGCATCTGCATGGAAACAAGGCCAATGCAAATATCATGTCACTACTGGAGTGCAGAGATTTAAGGCGTATGTCTGGGAGAAAATCTCGCCTGCTTATGCATGCAGCAGCCACATGCACTTCTCCCTTTTTTTAACCACCGCAGAAGGGTTCCTGCGAGACTTGTAACCTCCTCATCCCTTCATAGATGTCTAAAAAAAAGGCCAAATCCTTTCTCTCCTCATTTAAAACAAACTCATAAGTCAATCCGTCACTGGCTCTGTCACTGCCTTGTCACATTCAGGGCCCGACCTTGCGAGCGCCCTTTCTGCGCCTGTCACAAAGCCCTCAGTTAGTGGGGACTTAGAGACAGACGTGGGTGCCGAGATACATCGCTCGTCGCAAAAACACTGCCAAATTAAAAGTCCTTGCCTCGCTTATTCAAAGCAGAGCAGGGTACTTCTTATTCTGAGCAAAAGCCGGAATGCGAGCCTCCAAAGGCTGCTGTCTTTCACACAAGCTCAAGGACCCTGTGATTGTTTCTGGCTGCCTCTGCATGGTTATCAACCAAGTTCGTTTCCCTGACAGGCAGGTTAGCCTTTGGGTGCAGCAGAGGTAGCCGGGCTAAGAGGAAATAACACCAACTGTAAATATTATCCGGAACCTCCATGGACCACGTGGTTAGGACCGTGGTAATCAAATAATCCAGGCTTCTCTTTGGTTTTTCATTTCAATTTCCCCTAATATGCATCGTTTAAACTCTTCCTCCCTCCGGGTGTCTCTGCGCTTCATCTCCGCTCTCTCTGTGATTGGGGTCATCTGTGGTCACGGAAGATATGACCTTGCACGATACAATAGGTAATTTAATACCTACCCACACAAATGGTTGCGCACACGAGAGGAGACACACACCCCCCCCGCAGGCATGAGTGTGCAGAGACAAACACACTTTTTGACAGTGTCCTCACTCTGTGCGTTAGGTATGCGCAAGGCTGATATCAGCTGCTTATTTAGCCCTCAAATTACTCAAAATCAATAGCATGATACAATAAATATCAACACAACAGCAATGCTAAACCTACACATTGTTAATGTAGCTGTCCTGTGATCATAACATGCATTTGAACTTATTTGTATAAGATGTATGCACATACACATTTTAAAACTATAGAGGTGTCAGGAGAAAATGATTTGATAAATTGTTCTCTCATATTAGTAATTTGTTCGCTCACTTGACAAATTGCACAAGTTTGTGGCCTGAAATTGCTTTTTAAATATAATTTACTGGCTACTGACAGGATCAGGCACGTATCTTCTAACTGTGCTGGTTTTTTTAATTCATTCATTCATTCATTCATTCATTCATTCATTTGTAGGCATGATGTTCTCCAAAAACCATAGATGCATCGACTGATAAGCTTTGGGACCTACTTAACACTTACTTTTACACCTGGGGAGGGCGTTGCTCCACTGCCAATTGGCCTGGCAGATAGATTTTACAGCTCCCTGCAGAACGTATCCGGTGTTGCAGACGAAGCGCACAATGTCATTTAAGTTGAACTGGGTTCCTTGGGTCATACCGAAGGTAGGGTTGCCAGGATGACCACATGTGATGGCTGGGAAAGCCAGAGGAGAAAGACAATCATGGTTACGCAGAGGCAGAGCAATTCTAATGTAATCTGATAAGATAAGATAAAACTTTATTAATCCCCAGCCGGGGAAATTCATGTGATCATCTGAGGGTTTAATATCAAACACCTGAGCAAGGTAATATCACAACAGCAAGGCTGTACTGATACAACACTCAATGAAGATGCTGAGCATTGATCCAAACTCAAAACACAGGCAAAGAGGAATACAGTGGATTAATGTGGAATAATTACCCCACCTTTGACAATGACATGGTAAAAATGACATTTTTACCATGTTGAGAGACAAAGGTGGTTCATACAGTGTATTGTACGCAGGAGCTCGTCCAGGAGCTTGCTGTAAAAATGCTCAATAACAGGAATTAGTGGTGATCAGTACCAGAAGGCTCAGGTCTAATCACACTAAGCTGGCGGTCGGTATCGGCCCTAAACTGGCCTGATAAGAGAATCCCTGGGTAATTCATGTCTGCACTTATTACAAATCACTGATCAGTAACACCATTAATCTGAGAAAAAGGCAGCTTTGGTGTTCTGGGGTTTTGTTTATGTTAGCTACATATCTTACCAGTGGTCCTCATAGAAAATGACTCTATTCAGCTAAGCAGTTACGAAGTCGCTACACAAACACTGCACCAGCCGTAGCTTTATTGATAACTGACTATTCTCTGGGGGGCACTTACGGACACAGACAGGAGTGCGTCCTGACCAGCGGTGATCCTGTTCACAGATTCGCACCGATACCCCGATGAGCCGAAATCCTGGGTTACACTGATATACGACGCTGCCTCGATAGTTATAATTCTCCCCGATGATCTGTCCGTTCACTATGGGCTCCGGGGTGCCACAGTGGCCAGCTATGGATGGATGAAGAAGAAGAAGAAGAAGAGAGTCACCGTCTGACAGAGGTGTTTTTGAGTAACTTTTGAGGCGAATTGCAGGACTTTATCAAACTCTAATCCCTTTTAGGTGTTTAAAATCTCACCTAGACACTGGACCTGCGTTCCACTCCAAAGTCCATTGGACATACACTCTCGTACCCGAGAGCCCACCAATGTATATCCTGTGTTGCAGGAGAAGATGGCAGTGGCTCCATATACAGTCAGTGTTCCAATCTTGTTGCCATTTGGTGGAGTTCCAAGATCCCCACAGGAGATGACTGAAATTGGAAAACAATATCATATATTGCAAATGACC
>JAPZEA010000015.1:6617420-6628100 GCA_029783685.1 Heniochus monoceros | reverse complement strand
CTCCTCATCTCCACATATGCTGTGATTAAAAGCAAATCATGGTCCGGGCATTCTTTCTCGGTCCAAATATTGTTTTTCTTTTACTGTCAGGAAAAAAAACTTGCCACCCAATTGTTGTTACTCATTTTGATGATGCTGATATGCTGTGTTTCTGTGCATGTTTATCTGTATGTACGGTCTTATAGTTGTTAAAGGGGAATGACAAGACCTTCTTGAAAACTTTCCTGAAAACTCTAAATAACACATTTGCTCAAACTTGTTGCACATGCTGTACTGCACAGCCAGATCACAACCAGACATCCATATGATGCTATTCTAGGCAATTAAGCAGCATAAACACGCAGCAATATGGCTGCAGAGTGCACCAGATATTCATGAGCATGCAAGAAGAAACAGCCAGTCAGAGTGAAGTTTCAGTGCAAAGTGACTTACAGTGTGTTCAGTAGAAAGCGACTGCCGTTACAGAACTCATTTGATAAGGTGTCAATGAATGTGCCATGGGCGTGCTGCCGATTCCATCTTCCAGCTCCGTCATCCCAATCCCAACCAACATCAAATGAAAGATGCACTGTGTATGGTGTAATGGCAACATCTCTGCAGGAAAAACAGAGGCATGGTTCGATTTTCTGCCAGACTAAGTGCAATTACAGAGAGGCCAACATCTGAAAGAAACTCAAGTGAAACAACAACATTCCTAAAAGTCTGTGCATTGGGTCCATCACTCACGTTTCACATTGAATCGCAGTGTTAACCGCTGGCTACAGGATAACAAGGAGGCCGTGTGAGGAGCCTTCCTGCTGAGCCTCTGCTCGCACACAGTAACTGATGATGAGGAGAGACACTGAAATGAAAAGGAAACTGCTGAACACACACTGAGTCCCACAAGAGGGACGGTCCACTGTGTGTGTCTGTGTTTTTATACACCGGTGTGTGATTATGTGTGTGTGTGTGAGGCGCAGGCCACATGGACCCAGGGGATCTATGGATGCCACTCCTTCCAGAGACACGGTGTTCTCTGTTGTCAAGGTTGATTAGTGGCAGGATGAATCCAATTTCTTCTTCCACTCTTCTTTCCCTCACCCACCCCTCTTCTGTTACAGTTCTTTCAGTCTTTTGCCAACTTGTCCTCTTCCCTCCTGTTAATCAACTCTCCTATCTGCACTCTCTTTCCCTGCATTACTCTCCAGGCTCTGCTGATTGCAGACAGGCTCAGACTAACAATAAGCTCTGTCTAGGAAGTTATACAAACAAACAAAAAAAAACAAAACAACAGAGAACAAGATACAAGTATCACTTTGTTGTTCACGCACTGTCGGCATGGAAGACTTCACCAATTAAAACTTTCATAACGAATATTGCATATTGCATTGGATTGCATTAGATAAATGGAAGCAGGTAACATATTATGCATCTGTGGCTTGTAGCTCTAATAATAATTCTAAACGATGGACACAAGTCATGCTCCTCAACAACACCAACTTCTGACTTCATCTCAGTTATAAATTCAGATGTACCTGACATCTGAGGCTGCTAAAATCAAGGCTCACTATGATTCTCTTGCATATAACATTGTGTTTAACCGCTTGGGCTCTTACCACTGACATAATAAAACACTGACATAATAAAACTTTGCAATCTGGAAGCTCTCAGGGTCCTTGTAAAAAACAAACAAACAAACAAAAAAACTAAAAGTCATCATACTTGATGGTCTCCTCAGCTGAAAAAATCTTGTTTCATTTCACAATGTTTGTTTAATATCAAGGCTTAGCACCTGCTCCACTTAACACAGCTAAAATTCAGAAAAATGTTCACAATATATGAACCAGACCAAGAATAAGACGGGATATTGTTGTCCCAGAGAGGAAAACAGCTTTCAGCCACACAGCTTCCCAGTTTAAACACAGTATGACGTAGCAACAAATTTGCTGACTGAAAATGTACACTAGCATTCTGTCAGCTCTAGCTAGCTAGCTTATCAAGCTAATGTTCGCTTAATCAGTTGGTTGTAAATGCTGTGTTCGACTGACTTCTTAATGTTTCCAGCCACGTTTTAAAGGAGAATCTGGTAAAAGGGCTCTTAAATATGCTTTTAATGGCTAGAGGATATTGTGCTGGAAAAAATAATGACGCTAAAGCTAACAGGTCCGCGGCAAAAAGTCAAACATCCATGTAGAAGACATGGAAGTAAAGAAACAACATTGTAGTGCCAGATAATCATATTTTGTACCAGACTAGCAATTTTCATATAACCCTGCTTGGCTATGTAACCTAGTTAATGAAATGCTCCCCAGCTTTGGAAATAATGCAGGCTTAGGTTGGGGTTAGCAGTTAGCCATACATGCTAACATTTTCAGCTTATGCTAAAGCTGATACACTTACTACGCATGTCAGTTGCTTACTCCTTTTAGCTTTTTAATATGTTTGTGTTTTGCCTGCTTTCTCCTGTTATGACTTTGCATGTTGTTTGCTTCATTGTTACTTTAATGGCTCATTTATCTGGCCGAGGGAAAACAGCTGAAGATGAGCACTTTGGCTAACACTGGCACATTTACAGTGACGTGCTTATCAGCGTGCATTGTCCCTGTAAATAAAGAAAATACAAACAGGATTTTGATTGAGCTCCACAAAGAAACATGGAGGTTGCAAGGACTGAAAGCAACACACAGACAGTTTGTGGGATTGGATTCAAATTCAGTGCAGCGATTATGGCACCATATGCTCGGTGTGTGTGAATGTGCATAACGTCTCTCTTTTGCTGATTTAAATGTACGTACTCCCTCACACACACCAGCATAAACAGATGGCAGATAAAGAGCATGATAAAATATGGGTAAATACAAGTGTGTATGTGTGTGCGCATGCATCTTCTTTGAGAGGGTGCCTTCTTGGTTTGAGCAAGGATCGACCGGAGTGTACTCTTGGAAAAAAGAAGAAAATTTCATGATTGTTACAAGTGGTATTATGAAACAGCGATATTAACTAATAAAGCTCGGTCAGCCATCATCCTGACAGCCTCGCTCAATACTCTCTGCTCACGCTGGCAAAGCCTCATAACAAACAGCGTGCTGGTCAAGGAAAGGTCAGCTCACTCAAATAATTGACCATGAAGAAGAAAGTAGTTTCTATCTTCTCCGTCACATTAACCTCCTCCTCTTTCTGTATGGTTGCCTTTCTACCAGCAGCTCTGATTCACCTCGTTGAAAGCTGAAATGATGGACTGTTGATCGCAGCAACGTAAAGCGATGGGTGTCAAAACTGAAAATATTTCATCTCTTAAGAGTAATTGTGACATTTTCAGAGGATGGCTTCCACCAAGGGATCCAACCTACACTCAGCTTCAACCAAGCTCTTTCCTGTTTTTGCATGAGCAAACGTCCACTGTCGTACAGGAAATGATGTGCTTTATCTTTCTGACAGCAGCAGGTGTTTTTCCCGACAACAACTAAGTCCTCTTGAGACAGACCAAAGAGCTCCATGTAGAGACTATGTCAACAGAAAAGCAAGAGAAAAGACTTCACGTTACTGCTCACACTGTTTGACTGGCAGGTCACCGCCATCGCCCCGGGGGTCAGGTGAATGCAGCAGAGCAACCGAATGACTTACTGTTTCAATAGGAAAGACTTCATCGCGCAGCAGGAGGGACCCTGAACTGTCTAATCAGCCTCAATGAGGAGGACATCAAAGTGAGTGAAAAGCAGGCTGCTGCCTTCAAGGCTCAGGGTCGTGACTCAGTCAGCTGTGAGGTTTTAATAATGTGAGTCCGGGGATTAGCCGCTCCTTCTCAGGCATGTTTCCAATCATCCCTTGACTCCAACACACCTCTGCTGTGGAGGAGATCACATACTGTTCCGGTCCCTCAGAAAGTCTGTGCAAAGATGATGAATGACCTCTGACCTGTAGCACTTAATCATTGAAATGCTTTGAAAACATTGTGCCTCAGAGGCTTTATTAGCCTAATTAACGACAGTGAACTACTTGCATGGCAGGGTGTGGATTGGTTGGGCTCCAGCCCTGCCAAGAACTGTGTTAGCCCCGCCTTAGCCCACTTTGGAACAAACAAGAAAAATCAGCAAGCAGAACAAGCCGTTCCATTTTTACTTAGCCTGAATGTTACGCTCTCCCGCTGGCCTGGTCCAACAGCGCCTCCACATCCCAACAACATGGTGCAGTCAAGCAGATCCACCATTCATTTATTCAGTTTCCCCATTATTCAACTTAAGGCTTTCACTGTCCAGAGATCAGTGAGGAAGCGTTACTCTGTCACACATCATGTCGTTACATCACTCACATGTGCACACCTTGCAAGAAAGTGTGAATGACTGAATGCCGACTTGTGTTAAGACTAGAAAAGCTATACAAAATGTAGTCCATTTACCATTTGTTCTGAGCAAACAGCAGCCACCCACTGCATGGACACCTGTGCAGGTATCCAGGTGTTGTATGCTGTAATGTCGGTAAAGTTACAGCATAAAACACTGCTCTCCCTCCCCAATCCTCCCTCTTTCTCCTCCCGTTACCTCCTCCGCTGTCCTCCTCGTCGATGCTGTTCTTGATGCTGTCGTACTCCTCGTCGATGTTCTGGTTGCCTCGGATCTGACTGAGCACGCGGCGGGCCTTCTGGGTCAGCCCGCGCTGGATTAGCCAGCGAGGGCTCTACGGCAGGAAGAGAAATCCGATGAACTGGAGCACGGCAGGAAGCACCGACAGACCCAACATGTACCTGAGGAGGGAGGGAGGGGATACACGGAGTGAGGAAACTGCATAACCAGGTGTTTTTGTTTTTTTTGATAATGACAGGTTTGGAAAGCTTTGCATGCAAATTTCAGTTACTTCAATATTTGTTAAAGACATAGGTCCCTGTGTCCATTTATTTAGTTGATATATTCTTTTATTTAAAATAAATGAACTGCAGACAGAGTGCCGAGCTACATAAGACTGGTGTGAAATAAATGTTAATTTAAGTTCAGCAACTGCGTCTCATTCCTTATTATTAAATTGTTGCATTTTATCAGATGCAACGACACAATATCAGCATTATGTATCAGCCATCAGCCACCCTGCTCTCTCAATATCAGCATCGCCATTGAAAAAAACACATCCGTCGACCACTAATCAGGTGGTTTCGTTCATTAAAATTAAACACTGGGAAATGAAAATGTCAAGCCTTTATTCAGAGTATTTGGCTTAAAATAACCTTCGCATTTACATTTAGCATTTAACTTTAACCCTGAACATGACAGATGAGGTGCTGTAATAAGTGGGCTCACATGCACAGCAATTCCCCAGCTACTAGAAGACCAGATCAGATATTCACTTAATCCGCTAAAAACAGTAATCATCAGTGCACATATAAACAGAAAGTGTTGATTTCTGATATCCTGACAGAATAACTTTACTCAAACAAAACCACTGATACGCTTCACTATTACGTTGAGAGGAAAATTCCCTCCCTTTATCAACTCATGCACTCAATCAGGGTTGTTCTACAAATCCAAAACATTATGTGGTACGACGGCAAAGAATAAGAGGGAACAAGAGCGGGGAATGAAATGTTGTCTCTAAAGGTAGAAGAAGTGGAGGTCCTCGTTTTATGGAGCTACAAAAAAACATCCATAGAATTTTTCTGAAGCGAACAGCCAGAAATATCAGCCGCTGCTTCTGCTGCGCAGGCAAAGACGTCAGTCACACAACATTCATACTCTGAACTCAATAAATGTCTCTGAAAAGCCATTATCACGTATGAATCACCCCGATCTAGGGGCTTCTAAACAATCGCCACCATCTCCATCAGAACTGTAGCTGAAGCAAATCCCTGCAAAAAGGATGATTCTTATCTACGGTGTCTCACGGCTCAACATTTGAACACTCTGGAGGCTGCAAGGAAGGACAGAAAAGATGGTAATGGATGAAAGAGAAAAGAAGGACATGGGAAGAAACATACAGTGTGTTTCAAACGTACAGTACGGCTGCTCTCAGCAAATGTTAGGGGCTGACCTGTGCATGGGTTGACATTTGGAAAGAGGGCCTGAGCCAGCTCGACTTTTTCTGGCATTTGATATAAGAATGCAAAGAAAAGACGCTAATATCATATCTGACTCTTTGACCATCCATCACAAAGGAAGATGGGAATCCTTGCAGTCTTTGAAAAGTACCTAAAGCGTATTTATGCAGACATATAAGATGCCATTTTTGCTTCATTCATATGAATTGTAACTAAACATGTCTTCTGTATGAGAGAGGGGCATGTCTCTGTGTCTGACCTCCACCCGTCGTGCTTCAGGTAGCTGAAGGCGCCGTCGATGAGGCTGGCAGTGAACTGTCCACCGGTGATGAAGAGGGTGTTAACTGTCACCAGCTGCCCCCTGAGGTGGGGCGGAGAGGCCTCAGCGACGTAGACTGGCACCGTCATAGAGGCAATACCTACACAGAAGGGGAGAGAGCAGGACGGTACAGCTGTACAGTTAACTGCTTGTTCTGAAAGGAAACGCATGCATATATGAAAAGAAGTTGGCATTATTTGTTGACAATGCACCACATATGGACCCATTATGGACATTTATAAGCTAAACATAAAGTATAACACAATTAGTGTTACCTGATTTTATCCTCAAAATCCTGTCCTAAAATTTCACTACATGGGCATCGTGACAATGCAACAGTTGCCTGACAAATATACTAATATTTGCCACACTAGCAGGTCTGTGAGGTTGTTTTTGAGCTAATTTCTAACATTAGCATGCTAACGTGCGCTCAATGACAATGCTACCATATCAATCACCTTAGTTCAGTGTGTTAGTATGCTACATTAGCACTAAACACAAAATGCAGCAGAGGATGGTGGGATTGTCATTACTTTGCTTTTTATTCAGTCATTAGAGTTATATCAGTCTGGTCCAAAGCGGTTGACCAACTGGCATAGCCCCATGGCCCTAAGGGGGCTAAAAATGTGGAATGTATGTATCTATCAAGGTGAGTGTTTTAAGCTAAACCATGCCCCATACTTTTTATAAACACTCACTCAATCAACTTACCACACAAAATTGTCACCTGACTCTGAACTTAGCTCTATCGAAGGTTTTAGCATTTTTTAGCTAACTGTTTTCGGTTTTACTCTTCACCTTGCCAGGTAACCAGGCAACTACTTTCAGCGAAAAAGCTCCGATAGCATCAGGTAGTCTGCCCTGCGCCAAATGACATACAGACAAAATTAGCAACTAGCTGGTGAACACAGTGGGACGTTTAGCTGCTTTAAGAACCACATGTGTCTTCAGGAGCTAGTGGAGACCAAAACAGAGCTAAAAGGAGAGTAAATATTTGACTTAGATTTATTTCACCAGGTGGCCAGAAACATGACTTCAAATGAATGATAATGGTAACTCTATGTCCACTGAGAACTAACTAAATAAATAAATAACTTCTTGAATTTTCATTACACAGGTATTATGGTAGTTTGGTAGCTGTTTAGAAAGTTTAATTTAATAGAATTGTAATGTGAGACTTTACTATTTTGGGGATTTTTATGAAAATGTCATTTTCATTTAATGTCACACCAGCATATTCATACTAGAACACATCGAAAAGAACTCTAAACTGTAACCTTCATGTCCCAAAATGTTTCACAAAGTGGGTGAGTTTGACAACTTTGACCTTTGACCCCTGACATCAACACCAGTGGCAATGACGTCATGTGGACTGCGAGGTGAACCCGAGAGTCACAAACAAATACTGTAGTCCATCTCAGTAATTGGCTCTGCACTACTCTGATCTGGAAAACATCCATTCACACACTCTCTCTCACACACACAGCCACTGTATACACATCCACAATAACACACACGCAGACACATGCACGCCTCTGTACTCACACACACTCAGAACAAACAGCGTGTGTTTGTCCAGGATGTATCTGACGAGGTGCCGCGAGAACGCAGCTTTCTGCAGCTGGCTCCTGATAAGCTCTATTAATAGTCTGCCACTGCTTTCTGTACACCCCTACCCCCCTCCCCCCTTTCCCCCCCTCCCCTCCCTACTGCCACCACCCTGCCCTCGACGGCCGCCGGGACTACGTGGCTACATGTTGCTATGGCAACCACTTGCTGGGAAACCAGGCGCTCTCTGACTCTGAGCGGGCACCACGCCGTGGCAGCTCTGGGGAAGGCAAATCGATAACTGGGAGCAAAGAGAACTTCTTCTTCTTCTTTTTTCTTTTTTACATGACCTCCGCAGAGGAGAGTGGAGCGCTTAGGGAAAAGAAATCACCATCATTGCATTTCTTCAAGGAGTATGCAACATCACATGACACTTCTGTGCTATAGGAAGTGTTCGCAAGTGACGTTCTGATTCAAATTGATTTCTTGACTGCGTGAGGATGCCCTAAGGATTTGGAGGCAAGTCTTCATCTTAGTTATGGCATAAAAAAGGATTATCATCTGACGGCGGAAATCCGAGATCCAGATCTGTGCCGAAATCTAATCAACATCTCTTTGGCATGAAGCCTGTCTGCGCAGGCAATTTAATGGAAATCCATTCGTAAGCTTTTGAGAGATGCTGCTGAACCCAAACTCTCTGAGAGTTAGGCACGGTATGCAGCATCTGTGTCACCCCTGATTTTTTGGGGGGGGAAACATCTTGTGGCCAGCGTGTGGAAGAAATGCATCTTTACAGACTGGATTTAACATTGAGTTGCGGTGGTTGCTGCCCGCTCTCTGCTTCGGAAACACTATCATTATCTACTGTGGACCCGTAGTTGTGCATGTCTCTAAATACCTGTCGTAATGTCACTTTAAAGACCTGTTCCAATTTGAAGGTAAGGCATCACAGGGATTCAGTTTTTGACTGAATATGTGGAATTCTGTAGAAAAAGCGTGGAACAGATAATTGCTTGAAAGGATAGGGCTTGCAACATTTTAGATTTTTGTTATTGTCAACAAATCCCACTAAAAGACTTACCCTCCAACTTATTCTCCAGTTTCTCAGGCTTTTATTTTGTAAAAAGGCTCAGTAGTTTCATAAAACTCCTGGGCACTGCACTTTTTAGGAAATGTTACTCAAACAGTAATAAATAGTCTCTTTTGTTCGGGACTATTTTCAGTGGAGGATTAATACACATTCATCGCGTTCGCTAGGATCTACAGCAGCAGGACAGTGTCTGTGGGACCAACTGGAAATACAGTATGATGTGTTTTGAATAGTTTTTATTTGAGGATTCATTATTGAACTTGCATGGCAGGTTGAGAAAAACAATTCTTAGCACAGGGTCCACTGACATTTTTCCAGAGCTTTCAGGCACATTTTCAGTACATGGAGTGTACTTAGTTGTCATGGAGTTGGCACACTTGTAATCATGTGACCTAATCACAGAATTTCAGTCACGTGATAACAGGTGGTCATTGATCATGAGTCAGTGGATGGCCTGAGAAAGATCATGTGTCACAGATTTGTTATTTCCTATTTTATGTTGGAAATTATCTTTTAATTTACTTCCTGTGTTTTCACGCCTTTGTAATTGTTGATTTGTTGATTTCCAGCCCTTCCCAGTGTCTTCCAATGTTTTCTAGTGTTTTTGGATTTCTGCACCCTGTTAGGATTTGTTTGCCTGTTTAGACTTATTTCTTTGGATTTGACCTTTGCCTTTGCCATCCTGCAAGAGTTTTGTTTACTGCTTTGGTTGTGTAATAAATCACCTGAACTGCACCGGCTCCGACTTTGTAGTCTGTGGTTGGGTCTAGCCCTTAGATTCCTTGTTTCCCTGTTTGCAAGCGTGACAGTAAGCCTTTCACGTCAGACACCAAACACTACTACCAAACACTACCACCCATTATCACATAACCAAAATTCCACACTTGGCGAATAAGCAAACTCCAGTCGCTGACGAGGGCCACAAGTTGTAACAGACGGACAGATCCCATGCCAGTCCTCAGTTCATCAGAGGAGACAGAAAACACTAAAAGCCATGAAATCTGGTTTTGCTCTTTTACACCCGACAGCTTCTGTGTGTGTTTGGACTGTGTGTTTGCATGCTTAGGTACATGACATTTTGCAGATGCACGCACACCGATGGACATATGCACAGATTTTAACACACTTAACACAAACAAGTCCCAAAGATCCTTATCTGCTGTAATGCCTCTATCTGTATTCACCTCATACAGCCAGACCTCCTGCCCCTCCGCCTGCCTGCTGCATCAGGTGGAGGCCTCAGACACATTGGATGTCTGTCTGTCTCCCTCTTTACTTGTCTATGTATCGGTGAAATGGTACATATTTCATGCTCAACCAGCCCGAATGGAGGATTGATTTTTAAGGTTGACTTTTGAAGGTGTACGATGGACAGAGTTGCAATTGTGCAACTAAAATTAGATAAAAATACGACTTTTCTTAAAGGATGATCCCAGTTAATCTCTAACAAGAATGGAATAAGAACCACGAGCAGGCAGACCAAACATACTTGATCATTTTCTGAACGAGTTGGCTCTTACCAGTACAGACGTGCCTGAAAGCCAAGTGGACAAGGATGTCTGACATCAACCAGTGTCTGTCATTCAAGGTAATAAAATCCAAATTTAATGGATATAGTGCTATACTGTCAGCGCACAGTACTTTTAACCCTCAAATGGCCAATGCTGCAATCATTCAATCATCTAGAGAAGTACAATGACATGAACACTGGCAACATGGGAA
>JAPZEA010000015.1:6419578-6430340 GCA_029783685.1 Heniochus monoceros | reverse complement strand
CATAAATTAACACAGTGTAGCTGGATTGGCATGCACACACGCACGCACGCACGCACGCACGCACACACACACACACAAGCTGTGTTTGGCTTCGTCAACCCACTACTTAGGTCACCGAATAATATGCATTGCCTGACTTCAGTCTCCCTTACCAATGCCATGATCTCATCTTCCAAAAAGTTTGCTTTTCTCCTTTAGACCGTGGCTATTCCTGACTAAAACCTAATTTGTGCTGGCATCATGTAAGGGGGAAGTTGTAACGCAGGTGTCGTCAATTTATTTGCGATTGTCAGTTATTTGAGATCACAGGTGCAAACGTTACAAACGTTTCATGGTATAAATCTAAGAATGTGTTTATAAATGAGGCCCCAGAACTGCTACTTCTAATAAAGTGCTCCGTGTATTGATCAAAGTGGCTCAACATGTGCCAAAATGCCCATACGAAACTCAAATGTGGTTGAAAAATGTACATTTCAAATACTCCATCTATATATCAAAGAAAAGCAAATTTTATAGCCCATGTGGTTAAGAGTGCTGCTGTGAAATCTTAGTTTGGTGTGTTTTTGTGCTATAATGTGAAGAGAAATGCTGCAGCAACCAAACAAGGATACAGAGAAAATCTGTCTTTTCTATCGTACCATTTGAGTGGGTGGAATTGGGTTTATTTGATTGGCTTGTTGGCAAATTTTTTGATGCCCTCAACACACCTTTAAATTTCATATTACAATTGGTAAGTGTTACACATCAGATTACATACATTTGCTGCCTGCATTTAATGCAAGTTGCTCATCCAAACCATGACAAAGATACCTCCATTTCATCCATTGCATGTTGTCATATGGTTGTACATACCTCAGTGTCATATTTCTGACCACAGAAGGCTTGTCAAATAATGCCAAAATAATGACTTTCGACAAGTGCTCCATTGTTTGCACACATGTAGCATAAATCTTCCAAACTACCTCTTCATAACAAAGTAGAAGTAAAATAACAGGCTCTATTTGCTTCATTGTGTCAGTCTCACTGCTGCTGAATATTTCTCATAAGTCATGCCTCATTTCTTGGCATTTAACTAGAACGAAAGTGGGAACGCTGAAAAGACACGATGTGTGTGGGTCACATAATATTTAAATGGGTGAGAAATTGTTCAGGTCTAAATGTTGTTACAGTTCTAAAATGTACTTGTATGGGTGGTTATAGAAGACAAATTGTGTTGTCAGTGTGCAGTCAAGCCAAACTCTTGTTTTTTTTCGAGCCATTTTTGTTGAAGAAATCAGATATTTTTTTTATTTTGTACTGAACTGTCATCACACCTAAACAAAGCAATTATCTGTACTAAGTACCTATTTTGTGTGTAATATGATTCCCCTGAACAGACCTGCACTGACCCAACTGAGTGAATTATCCCTTCCACACACCTGCATGTCCCTTACAAAGCCCCATCAGATGTGCATTGTTCAGACTGTCAGTGTTGAATACGTGAATACTCCACTGATAAAGCTGTTTCTTCAAGTTCAAGGCAACCTGAGTTTAGACAAATAAATTCATACTTAAGAGTGAGAGCTCTATAAAATAAACTTTTAATGAACAAGTGAACATTCATGACTGTTATATTGTAAAGACAGAAACAACCACGAATACTATGGTGCTAATTGCTTAAATAAAAACAACTGATGGCACGTCCCGATAGCTCACCTGGTAGAGTTTCCGCCCCATGTTGAAGGCTGTGTCCTTAATGCAGCAGCTGGGTTTCAGTCCCACCCAGAGGTCTTTGCTGCATGTCATCCCCATTCTCCTCCCCTTTCCTTGTTTCTCTCCAGCTTCACTATCAAATAAAGGAAAAAATCTAAAAAAAAAATAAATACGACTGACAAAAACGAATCATTTTGCCCCACAGTTCTGATTTTTTTAAGCACGATACACAAGTCCTTACAAACATGACATTAACTGCCCTTACACTAATGTGAAAAGTAGTACATGATGCATTCAGGTAACATTGCTACTGAACTTGTACCACAATCCATCACAGGTTTCAGCCATTAAGTTTTTTTTGTCTCAAAGCTACGGGCTTTTCTTCCACAACCTCGCGATTTCTGTGCGCCATTAAATGATGGTTGAGGTTGACCTTTTGTGTGAAGGTCTTCCCACATTTAACACAGCAGAACGGTTTCTCTCCAGTGTGGATACGTAGGTGACATTTCAGATTGCCTTTCTGGGTGAACCGTTTCCCACATAAGTTGCACCTGAAGGGTTTCTCTCCTGTGTGGACGACATAGTGAATCCTCAGAGCCGATGGGTTTGCAAAGGTCTTCCCACACAGCTCACATGACTTACTGACTCTCTGAGAGGGAACCGGAGGCACGCAGGTGTGTGAGTTTAACTTCTGCTTGTGAGGGAAATGCTGCTTACAAATACTGCAAAAGTTTGATTTGTGTGACTTCATGTGGTGTGTTAGAGTGCCTTTGTGGAAGAATGTCCTGCTACATATTCGACATGTGAATTTGTCTTTGTTTGGACCTCTGGTGGTTTCTACATGAAGCGTATTACAGCCGTCATGTGACTCTTTATCCAGAGCAGAGCTGTTTGCAGAGGTGTTAGACGGTAATGTTTGCTGCTTGTTGTGACTGGGCCCACCTGCAGTGTTCATTGCTGGCTCCTTACTTTCTTTAACAAACTGTACATCATCATCATCATCCTCCTCTTCAATTGGAATGATGTGAGTGCTGAAGGCCTCCTCTGTGTCATCGATAGATATCAGATGCGTGGATAGTTCCTCAGTACCACCTGCAGACACAAGCTCTTCCCCATCCTGATCAAATGACAGGCTGCAAGTGCTGCCGTCGGCCGTATAACCAACCGACAGTTGCTCTGGTTCCTCAGCCATGCTGTCGTTGTGTACTGTTGCATTAAAATACAACGTCAAACACAGCCACAATCAAAAAGCTGCTAAATCTGCATTGTGTATTCCCTCCTGCCAACGCTCCTTCACTCTCTTACCTTCTGCACTAAGTGTTTCCTGCTGGCAGTCCTCCATGTAATCCTCATCTTTGATCTCAGTCACAGCAAAACACTCAGGAGAGCGCCTAATGCAAAAGTTGTGGATCTTGTTTGTGCATTAGAGTTAAGCTAATGTGTTCTTAAAGGCAAGTAAAGACCTTTTAAGACAAACTGCGTACAACAGCTCGTATGTCGAGCATCAGTATAATAAAACATGAGCAGACAGTGGCTTAAAAGAACTTCACTTACGGAAAATAAAAGATGGAAATCAAATCAACTAGAGTACGAACAAATTGATGTGATAAATAAAAAAAGCAATTTAAGTCACTCCATTAAATGAATTAAATCAGAGGCAATGAGAGAACAAAAGACAAAAAAGCTAAAGAGCGAAATCCAATATCTTTAAACTGGGCTCTAAAACGACAGTAATCATCATGGGCCACTGAAACTTTCCATAAAGAGCCAATTAAATAATTCTTTTATAGCATCCTGATCCCACCAAACCTATTCAATTACAGCCTATTAAATGAATCATTAGTTTATCAGAGAAAAAATAATTGTTCAACAATAAAACACACTGCTGCAGGTTTTAGCCTGCTCCATTTAAGCTATAATCAGTGAGGAATCTCTTGAACCAGCAGAGTTTAGTGCACAGTATTATTCACACATGAATTTGCTGTGATTCCGTGTGATAAGAAGCCGTGACATTCTCATCCAGGCAAGTAAACACCAATGGAAGTCTTTTTCGCCGGCAGGCTTTTTTCCCTTCTTCCAACCTTGAACCAAGGCTCAATATGCGGCGTTCAAATGTAACCTTTCAGATGTCGATAAATGTTGAGTGTGTAACATGGCCGGCTCAGGACACAGAGTGCACAGGGATGGAGGAGTTGACCTGCACTTGCCCCAAAAGTTGCGAGGCACCTTCTGTTCTGTCAGCTGCTGCACCTTCAACCCTCACCAAACTCAGCAGACCTTTTGCTTCAGCTGCTATGGTCAACCGGTCGCTATAAACCGGCCTGTAACAACATAAAGAAACGTATACGATTAGCTGAACTTAAAAAGGTCTAAGGGGCTTTCATAATCAATTCCTTATTGTTTCCTCCCTGACATAAAATCGATGGATGGCTCATCATGAAAGCTGCGCTACTGTAACGTTGGGGCATGACATCGAGAGCGTTCGATTATCGGCCACCAGGTGAAAGACCTTCAGAAGGCTTCCTGAAGGATGGAGGTGTTTTTAAAGCATCCCATTGTCTGAGAGGATGAGACAGCAGCTCAGAGTGTGGAGCATGCAGTAAGGCTGCGTTCACTGCCAGCACGATCTCTCTCTCTTTTTTTTTTTATCTATTTAACACATTCTTTTAGCTTGAACGTGCTCCCTTCACATATTTAAAGATATGCATTCACATCCAGACTGACTGGTCTCTGGCAGTGAGGAATAATGAACTAGAACTCTCCTCACCACAGAGAGCTGACTGGGACATTAAAACATAATGTCTGGATAAAGGGGGCTTGCCCAGGTTGCGGGGAGGTGTGATGTTGCAGTAGGGGAATGTGGAGTAGAAACACAATGGAGGTTCACAGCATTAAAAAGGTTTGTCTTTCCAGAATCAGTGTGCTCATTTCTTAATGTAATTCAGAGACATTATCATGAAGAAAATGTTCCAGTGGAAACTGCAAACAGTTCTGTGGTTTTTCCTACGTATCACACACACACATTTCTACCCATCACTGTTGTATAAGGGTGGTGGAATAAACCACAGAGACAGATATCTCAAACCTCAGCAGACAAACCTTTAGCTAAAGTATCTGCATGGCTATGAGTCGATGTGTCTAAAGCCATGCATGATCAAAATAAAAACTCAAAAACCAAACTGACAAAATATACATTATAAGTCAAGATTTTGACTTAGAAGTCAAAAATTGAGTTAATTGGATCATTTTTATTTAGTAAGTCCAAATTTTGACTTGGCAAAAGTGTTTTTAATTTCATCATGCTAACCCTTTCTGGGATGGAAATGGGCTAAATGAGCTACATGTGAAATCTGTGTGTTTTTTAGATCAGTTGCCAGTCTTTTGTTTGAGTACAGGCTCTGATTGGATCACTACATCACAGCACACATTTTTCCAGCTGCAAGCAACACAACTCAAAGCTGCTTTGCGTCATAAGGCAACAGCTATTGTTTTGGATTCATTTGAAATAGTGTCTGACTCACACTGTGACTTGTGGTTTGCAGGATGTTTCAGCCATACCAGCTAACAAGGTATTCCCGGCAAACCACTGGACGCAATGCTATGAAACAGTAGCAGAGAGATGCAGCTACTCCCATAAGATTCATGCAGAACAACATTTTTGTTTGGTTTTGAGTCTTTAACCAGCAGGATGAAGGCTTCCCACAGCCGTCCAAAAACCATCCTGCTTGTGATCAGCGTCCCCAGGCTGGACTCGACAGCCGGAGCAGATTTACAGGACTTCCCAGCGATGTGCGTGACATTTGCAATCCAACCAAGAACGCAACAAAACCAACTTTCCCGCTCTGGCTCAGACTGAAGTTACCCAACTGTGCTGGAAGTGTGAATGCGCCCTAAATCGCTCCTTCCACACTTGTGCCGGGCCTGTTCCTGAAAACCACTGGCCCAGTTTATTCTTCTCTTCAACAATCAAGCGGTAATGACTGATGGAGTCTGAAAGGTGCAGCTGCGCTCTGTTCGGGCTGGTTTGAGTTTACTCAGAATCAAACACAAGAACAAAACCCCCCTAACAGCCTTTTATCATCGTCGTGGCTGCCTGCTGCCAGACAGTGGTTGACTGTCCCTGACCCGCACAAGGCTCTTGTCACATCTCTCTTTCAGCCCAGAGAAATGGAGTTTGACTCGGGCTGTTCTTGCCCCGAATCCTCTGGGGGCTGTATTAAAAAGGCATCGCAGCAATGTTGACAGGAATACATTTATCGGGATTGTGTCTCCTTTCAAGAGGCGACTGGGGGTGGCGCTGGCCACAGGTCGCCTCGGCTGGCTGGCAGGCCATTTGATCTGCGTATCACCCGCACTGGATAGCCCCGCACCAGGCTGGCGCTTCAGCCAGAGCCTCACGTCACGGGGTTGATGGAGATCAGATGGGTGCTGCTTTTTTACTATTTTAAATGATTGAGCATAAAGCTGATTTTTTTTGGCAAGAAATCTGTGAGCAGCAGTTAGAGTTTCTCCTCTTGCTTTTAGTCAAACTTGGCAGTAATTGCCCGGCTGTGAGGCACTTGGAAAATGAATGTAGAAGCTAATGACATCAGTAGCTTCATACCTCCCATGCTCAAATGCTGTGCTGTGCTTTAAAGCATTGAAAACAGCTATGCAGGTTTTCATTTTAGCTTTCTGTATCAATTCAAATCAGTCAGCAGAGGGACATTTCACTCCTCTGTGTATCTGCACCACCAAACTTTGTAATGGTTTACAGCACCTGCTATACCTCATAAAATGTGAGCACCGTTATTGCAGCAGTACAGCTATCAATCTTTATTTTCACTGCAAATGAACACCTCTACAATCCCTATCCAGAAAATGGGGATTGTATGGTTTGTAGGAGTACATAACATACATAATTTAGGAGTTTCCAGTCCAAAAAGCTGCCAGCTCCCCAAACCTCCTCTCCCTCTCATTCGATCTCTCAACATGGAAAAAGTGTTCAATAATGTCTTTAAGCCTAATTGTGCTCTCCCCAGTATTGATCTGACAGCATCATATCCTGTGCATCAAGGTAACATCAGTGTCTACTGTCCTACCAGTTACATACATTAGAAACTGTGATGATGGGAAAACTTCCGCATGTGAATCAGATGCCGTGGCCTTTGCAGTCGTAACCTAAATACGCAACCCTACCTGCTAGAAATTACCTCTATTAAATGACAACTTGCTGCTACCTTTCAGCAACCAGCCTTCATTTGGCCCACCTCAGCTCTGCCCACGCTCCACCAAATTTGCTCATTTTTCGATTTGCATGGAGTTTGTGGAGTGAGGCGCTGCCAAGATGGCGACAGCCTGAGCCACCGTCACTGTGCTTTGATGTTTGACAAAGGAATCATGACCATGGTGGTGTCAAAAAACTTATGTATTATGGAGGATGTATTGCATAATTAATCAGCTAATCACTGTGTGCAGCCTGTGAATGGGTAAATGCTTGTTGGGAGGATAGAATGGAGGCGTGAGCCACAAGACTGAAGTAAAGGACAGGTCACCTGTCTGTACCACAGGCAGTAATTCCTTTTTTTATAGGGATCCTTGCTGCTGCCACTGGAGTTTGAATGTCAGCTGGTCTCATCTACACAAACACAACTAAATAAGGAACCACAGCAGGACTCCAGTAAACAGCTTAGATGCTGCTGGTTGTGATGCAGCAGAAGTCAATCCTTAAATAATGTAATTTTTGCCATTAGAAACATAATGACTCTTTATGGTTTTTTGTCATTGCGTTTCACCTTAAAGGCCCTGCAGCATTATGCAAACAAGGTGAGGATGAAATCTGACTCTGACACCTCTTCTGACAGCAAAGTCATTACTAGGAGATTATGAATCAAACATTTAGTCCACAGTCAGGTTTATGAGATGGATTGGTAAGGGCTCCTGGGCTCTTTTGCATTTAAATAACCTCTCTTGGCCCACTCAAACACTTCGCTTTATTAACGCTCACCCAGACTAATGATGTAGAACGCACTATTAATTGCTGAAAATGCCAGCTTCTGAGCCCCATGTCGCTCTTCCTTGCTACCTTTGCCTTTTGCCAGGGAGAGATATATCTGTTGACATCGTGATCAAAGCCGAGCACTGATATCACGACTTCAGTGTGAGTCAATGCGGAAGGTTCAGCTCAGAGGGATCAAGGGTCTTTATCGCAGAGGAAGCAGCTGAATCCAAAGCGATGAATGCGCCGCAACCTGAGTTTCTTCTCTCTGGTCCTGCTCAGTGTTTGGTTTTGAATCAAATATCCAAACACAACATGAGATCCTATAAAAATGTATTGATCCCTGTGGGGGAATTGGGCTGCGACTGTGGCAAGAGTGAGAGCACAAAGAAAAGGACCAATAGAACATAAAAATAAAACTTTATATACACAACAAATGCAAGTAATAAGCAATGAAACAAATGTACCAATATTACATTTCCAACCAACAGTCGGTTATTTTCCATTGAACAACATAATAGACAAAAAGTTACTGATATATTTGGAGCTCAATATTAAACAAATAAATAAGATATCATGAAATAAATACTGGTACACATAAACTGTGTACAATTTTCTATTTAATTCCATAACATTTTATTTCAAATGCCTGTTTTCAAAAAGTCTGTTTTTAGTCTATATTATTTCCCCTAATGACGCTTTTATTTCTTAATCTTCAGTCACCACCCCCCTCACCTTTCAGCCAATCACTGCCTCTTGTAGGCAAGCAACTTCTGGTTTTGGTCTGTTAGCTCCTTTCAGAGCAACAGCAATGCTAAGGTAATTCTCAATCGACCAACGAGAGATTGCTGTTGTAAATTAAACACCAACAAATACATAGCAAACTTCTCTTTTAGCTTCATTTAACTTAACAAGGCTGCACATGCTACCTACATAGCCGGCTAGCTAGCTAGGCTGGGTTGTGAACTTGGATTATTTCTCCACATGAAACTGAAGAGCAAGTGATAAACACAGCAGGCAGCTGGTTAATGTATTAAACAGTTAAACATAGTGATTTTAGGCATTCTCTGTGGTCTCGCTAACCAAGAGGATCCAGTTTTAGTGCTAGTTAGAAGTAGCTAGCAGTTAGCTAGTTGGCAGATGGCAGCGAGCATGTGATTGGCTGAAAGGTGAGGGGGCGGTGACTGCTGACGACTCTCCTGTCTTGAATGTGACATAATTAATAAGTAAGTAAGTATTAAGTGTCTTTTTGAAAAATGTCATAAGATAAAAACAGAACTGTGTAAAAGGGCATTTGAGTAAACCATTTATGGTTAAATAAAACTGATTTATTTGTATGTATTCTATATATTTTACACAATATACTAAAATGTTTACTCATTTCATAGCATCTTATTCATCAATCTGATGTTGACCACTTTGGGACTCCATCCTACTAAGTTAAAACTGTCCTAAACCAAATCAGATACTCTTTGAAGCTGTGACCTGGTGGGATATTTGAAATCAATATGAAGGAGAAAATGCTACCGAGGTGCTGTATGATCTCAGTCTGCATCCTGATCAATATTACATCCTCGTTAGCGGGACAAATTATCCGTGGTCTCAGTGTACAGCTCACTCTGTGTCCCGCTGCTGGAATGCTCTGGCTCTCCCCTCAGCCCGGCTCGTTTCTAATCACACCTAAAGGGGGAATTCTGATCGCGATTAATTGCATCCCTTGAAACCCAGGCCCCCGCCTGCCAGTTTGGGCCCTCGCCACCCAGCCGGCCCCTGAGAGTATCAGTTTAACCTGGGTAAAACGCCGAGATGGCTGCCAGGGAGGAAGGCAGCTCAGGAATCGAGCACAGAGTGGTGTGACAGTAATGCAACATGGGGAGTAGGACTGATGGATTTTGGAAATTTGAGTGATCATGTGTGTGTCTGCATCTCTCTCTCTCTCTCTCTCTGTGTGTGTGTGTGCGTGCGTGCGTGTGTGTGTGTGTGTGTGTTTGCAGCTGGCCTTCCGGTGAAGACAGACATCACCCCCGGTCCATCCAGACTCTGTTCTGGAGCCAGGCGGTCGTTCTTCTGCAGGATGAAGTGCAACAGGCCCTCTGTCAAAGTAGAGGACAAAGACTTTCCCTCCACCTGCTCTAAGAAAAAAGGTACAGTACTGTTTGGTACTAAAACACAAAGAAGAACTGCAGAACTGGAATCCTCTATGAATAAATGTCACAGACAATACTCCTCCTGCCCTAAAATCTAAGGCTGCCTCTCAGCTCTGTGCTGCTCAAAGCATCACCCCATCAGTTTTCATCTCTGAGTAGCAGTCAAGTGCTTTTCTCTACCTTCAGCCTTTGCTTCACATACTTAAGACACTTTTTTTTTTTAGCCTTCCAGTTACCTTCTTATAAAAGCAAAAGCCCTGATTTCCTGCTGTTACTCGTGTTGTATTTTTAGTGCCACATCCTTATTGAAGCCAGGAATCACACCTCAGTTAGCACGAGAGCGTCAACGTTACACAACCGAGGAAGTTGGCCTCTTTAAGTGCATGTATTTATTAATGCATTTACTTAACCCTTATTTAACCAAACTGGCCTGTCAAAAACAGCATCTTGCATAGAACTGAACACTATGGAAACACTTTGTATTTCACCTCAGCTGTTTCGACTTTGTGTCCCTGATGACCACAGCCAAACTGTGATGTCATTGCAGTGGCTTTAAAGGGTAATTCTACCCTGCCCAGAGTGATGTCGAATAGCACTAAATGATCAGTGTCTCTGCTAAAATGTAGAACTCGCACTAGTGGTAAGACTGGTATGAATGGTTAAACGTTGTCTCTACATAACTATTTGCACCTCTTATACAGATACCATATAAATTCCCTTCCTTGATGTTCACCATCAGAGGATTTAATAGCAGTTTAGCTTTGTGGCTGGTCTGCTTTGCTTTCAGAGCACAAACAAAACACTCAGAGTAGAACTGTTCAGAAGTGGAACTGAGGCTCCCCTTCTCCCCTTTGGCCTCAATCTGGTTCTGTAGCTCACATCCTACAGAGTTGCAGCTTTCACACCAGGCCAAATGAACCACAGTAAACAGGCAAACGCACCGGGT
>JAPZEA010000015.1:6136720-6146949 GCA_029783685.1 Heniochus monoceros | reverse complement strand
GTCACCACTCTGTAGCAATGTCAGTGTTCGTGTGAACTTGTGTTTCTGTCTGTCTGTCAAATTTAAGTCCAGTGTTCACTCTCCTGAACTTAAGGATCAGCAGAAAACAATGCACACGATGCACACACAATAGCGTTATAGGCATATTTTTATGTGTTAATGTTAAGGAATATGATTTAAATAGCCAGCTTATTTACATTACTTAAAGCCTTTTCTGATGACATTTCTACAGCGTGGTGACGCATTTGCAGATTGTTCTTAGACGTAGAATATTCTTCATCTGTGGTTCAGTTAACAAACTTTAATCTCTGTACATATCACATTAAAGACATATGACAGTTAACAAGTAGCATGGTGCCATGCTTCAATATATCATTCACATGCTCATTGAGAATTTGTTCACCAGGTTTAATTTAAAGTCAACAGAACTGTGTTACTGTAGCGCCCCCTGTGGGTAGAGTTTTATGAGATATTACACACTTGGGCTACATGGCCGTATGTGCAACATTTCCATTGATTGCAAACCAATTTAGCATTTAAGCGTTATGACTCATTAAGTGCATCAGGCCACATCTACGAAAGTTTGGTGACCAATTAGAGACCAAAACAGATTAAGTCTTTGCATTAAGAAAAGTAATAACATACTTGTCCTGAAGATGTCTGACGCTGAAACAAACTTTCTACCACAGACAATACAAAAGCAGTTAGATACCTAAAAATGGCAAAATATTAATAGTATATAAAGACTAACAGGCAAAGACAACATGAGAGTGAGAGCTGTGCCAGCTTCATCAGCAAATTCAGCACCAAAACAAAAAAATAAAAACAATCAGAAAATCTCAGATATTATAGTTATATTATAGTTATAAAATAAAGTTAGAAATAGAGTACAGAGAATGCATAAAAGTACAACATATAACAAATACAACATTTTAAAAGAAGAGCAGCTGTTCATAAGTACGAGGCAAAGCACAAAAGTTTCAGGCCCGTATCAGGAAAGTCATATCTAGTTAAAGGCTAAACTTAAGATATAAGTTTTTAGTTCTTGACCTGTTAATAGTATGCTATACAGCAGAAGTCTCAGGCATCATCCATCTCCTCTGGAGAAGGACTCAAAACACGAGGAAGGCTGCAGAGGCTTTTCAGTATTTGCGCCCAGCGATCACCTTTCATAGCAATGAATGGCCACCATCTTTGATCATGGTATCCACTTCTTAATATGTCCATGGTGTTGAGAGGGGCTGAACCTTGTCTAAAGCAAGGTTTGTTAATGTTTTCTTTGAACCTTCCTCTTGACTTAAAAAAACTATAGCACACTCCCCACAACATGTCAAAGTAATAAGGATTATGTATCCTGATCTAAACCTCAACATCTTAATGGAACTTCTGATACACACATTTAAAAAAAGAGAAATTGTCCCACATTTTTTGTGGTAGATTTTCATTTTAGAGACAAAATCTTTTGTCTGCAATGTGAGGAATGTTCATGTCTGACAAATGCTTCACCACTGCAACTGAATGTTTGGTGTCTTAAACGTCCATGTGGACTGGGCACCGGCACCTGTATGTGCATGTGACTCAGTAATGACTCTGTGTCCCTTCGTCCACAGACCACACAGCCCAGGCGAGGTAGGACATGCTTTTTTCTTTTTTTTTTTGCTTGTTTAGCTTGCACAAGCTGCAGCAGTGTTATGGAACTGCAAATGATTAATCCACATGTAATTTGTGTGTGCCTCCTGCAGGGGGACACCGCTCTGCTTCGGCCTCTCCCTCCCAGTCGGCCCAGGGTTCGCCTCAGCGAGCCCGCTCGGCCACCACCTCTCCCAGCCAGGCCTTCCAGCCCGGTCCCATCCCTGCCTCCTCCGGGCCTGGAGCTCAGAAACAGTCACCGCAGCTCAAGTAAGTCCACACTGGAGGTCATAGCACACTAATGTGCCAAACAATTATCTTAAATTTGCTGTTTTTAAATGCTCTGTGGCTGAAAGGACAGTGATAAAACGCTAAATAACAGCTTTGCTGAGGCTGAAGGTTAAATTCATAATGATGGGTTTTCTTTGCATCTGATCGTTCAGCTTTCCTCTTTCACTTAAAAAGCAGCCAGTTAAAAGACTGTTCTCTTCACTGCACAGCAAATCCCAGTCGCTGACTAACACCTTCACAGAGACATTACGGGGAAACGTGACCGATGACGAGGCCAAAGCTGAGACCATCCGCAGCCTCCGACAGTCCTTCGCCAGCCTCTTCTCCGACTAAAAGCCTCCCCAGAAGCTTCCTCTTCCTCTCATATGTCAGGTTCGAAAAAAAAAAAGCAAACAAAATCCTGACTGGTTAATCTGTTCTGGAGTCTCCTTCCTCCTTTGAGCCTCAGCTTCCTGTTCCTTCTCTTTCCCTCTCACTGTTTGTGAAGTTAACACCTGGTGCAACCCGCTGTCCTCAGACGTACGATTCATTTATCACTAGAAAGGCCAACAGATTTTGGGGATGAAAGACACCAGGGTGTTGACTGAGGATGTCAGATTTTAAAAGCTGCCATCTTCACATTTGTTTGCCTTACAGGAGATTTTAAGGAGTGTAGGATGTCAGTGCAGGCGCAGAATCAAACCAAATCCCATTCAAATTTCTACGACTTTCACTAATTTTGATGATCTTGTCTGTTTCCTCTTTGCTTTTCAAGCCAGTTAGGAGCAGGTGAAGGAATATGTCCATATAATCATCGTTTTGTCTTTCACTACATGCTACTGCATCTGTCGCTGTATACCCATAATCCTTTGTGTTTAAAAAAAAAACCAAACTGCAGCAATCATGTTAGACGACTGAGGCATTTCCAGGCATCTGTAATTTGGTTTGTTTAAAGTTGAAACAAAGTTGAAAAGCACCAGTAAAACATGTGAATGCCCCGTAGAATTTAGATCAGCCGTCAGCTGGTAGCGGCTTGGCCTTTCTAGTGGTAAATAATCACAGCTCATACTGCTTGGTATATAGTCCTTCTTCTGCATTCTCTTTGTCCAACCAGTGAAACTGTTAATTTTTGGGTCATGTCTCAATTGTTTATATATACATTTATTTATTAAATCAAAATTCTTTTCATCCTTTTAATTGACTCACAGCTTCAAAACTGCTTGCAGATGTCTACGGCAATATTCTTATCTGAATCCGTTCCAGTTAACTCATGAGAAATGTACTGAATCCTCACAGTTCACCAGCGATTTTGAGCATCTTGCCAGCAGCCACATTTCTCAGACATCCATGTGCTGTAGACCCACATTGGCTTACGTAGTGACTCCTCCACCTAACATTACCAAAGTGCTTTTTAATAAAAACAGAAAAATCCCCCCCTGCACTGGGTCAAGCATACAATCACACAGCGAACCAACCTTTGAGCTTGTGATTTCACAAGGTGCAAATGCTGTACTGGCTTACAGCCATCGTCTTCCATCACAGCCCAGATCTTCCCCTGCAGTTCTTTTTCTTAACGTTTTGTGCTGTGTGAATAGCACTATGGTGTATTTTCTGTGGTGGATTTGTATCATAACTACTACTGCTATGTGTTTAAAGGCAGACAGTGAGGATGTAATATTTTGAGACTTAAAAATGTGCTTACATTTCCACTGAGGCAGAAAAGGTTCAGTTGTATAACATTGCATCTTATAATTTATTCTCTACAATCAGTGTCAGCTGTAATTATTGATAATTTATCATCATACTTCTTTAAGTTTTAGGTCAAACGGTGTATATGCAACATCTGCAGTGGTAGCAAAGCAGACATCCTCTTCCAACGTTCATCCTGCTTTGGAGCTGCATGTAAATGTTTAGTGAATGTCATGCGTAGAGTCCAATTCGCATTTTCTAACATAAAACCAAGAGAGGCTCATGATCTTAAGTATTCTATAAAGACAGCAAAAACAATGGTAATGCTTTATTTTACGGGTGCTGTAATTTCTTAATAATTTCCTAGAATGATTCCTGGAAAGTACGTTATTTGGTGCAAATTACAGCAAGTATTTAGTGCACCGGTGTCCAGAACCAGGAAATGTTTCTGTTTATAAGCAGTTGTTGACTTCCAGAGGAATTTCCTTAAACTGCTCTAATGTGATGGGATGTGTCATTCAGACTTACAATGACAAAGATTCATTTATTTCAATTAATTTAACATTCTTCTATTTCAAGGAGATAATTAAGAAGCTGCAAGGACCCATAAAGTAAATTGTTAGGAAGTACATTTTCCCCAAAGTAATTCCTTGGTGCATCCATGCCACGGTGCAACTGTTTGGTGCATCGAGCGTAGAGGAGATCGCCTGTATATTTGGCTTTCCATGCAGAGCACAGTCACAGTCTAATAACCTGTAAATTGCTCTTTTTGCAGGAAATTATCAAGCCATCTTGTAGTTGGCAAAATAATTATCCATGCTACAAACAGAATAAGCTGTTTTTTTCCCATTTCATTTAGAGAGACCTGGACAAAAAAAGAAAATTATAACCTATATCTTATATTTTTTGGCCAAATACCCCAAACAGAAATTTTAATGTGACTGAAGTGTGTTTTTAAAAACAGGATCATCGTGAGTCATGTCATGATTCCAAAGTATTTGTTGTTCTTTTAATAATAATAATAATAATGCCCCCATTTTGAGGTAAGATTTATTCAAATGCATGAAGCTGTATAAAACTTATAGTGGTGTGTGTGTGGGTGTGTATGTGTGTGTAAAGTTGTAAATTTGCCGTTATGATTAATAATGCTACAACCACAAAAAAGAACTGCCCATTTTTGCAATAATTACTTTAAGAATGAGTTGTATGCCGTTTTTAGTTTAAACTATGAGATATGAAAATTTTTCAAAAAGTATGGATGGATTTATTTATTTATTTATTTATTTATTTATTAACAAGCTGTCCAGTCTCACTGACAGAAACATGAAAAACTGGTCTTTGTGCTAACAAAGCTCAACATGCGTTAGCCTGACAAAATCCACAGTGCTCATTACCAACAACCGTACTAAGCAATGATGGGGATTGTAGTTTTACTTCCACAAACAGTCGCTCTGGAGGGAAAAGTGATCTGATTGGTTGCATTTATCATCAGTGGGTGGAGCCACAGAATCAGTCGTTAGTTTGGCTAGTTGACCGTTTGCTAAGCTGCCCTCTCAGCTACTGTTGCTACCTGTCAAGCTTTCCAACCAGTTTGCAGTTTACAGTGATAATGTTGACAGTTTGGAAACGTTGGGTCCTTGATTTGAGACACTAGTAGAAAGCAGCTTTTCACTGACACAAAATTTCTTGATTGAAATAACAACTGTATTATTATATGATATTATTATTATATTTCAACACATAAATCAAAAGCTTGACAGGCCTGCTGGACCAACGCTGTTTAGGGCAGGGGTTTAGTGGAGGGTCAATTAGCCTGCTCACCTTCCAACATCACGAAATCTGTGCTGCTGATATCTTGCTTCATCTCCATTTAAGCTTAACAACAAAGTTTAACACTGATTCTTTTGCTCACTCCAACCAGTCACTGGTTGTAATAATTCTGCCTCCGAGGGTTGTTTGTAAAAGCAAAATTCTGATCTGCGGTCAGCTTTACCTGTGAGTAAATACAGTGTCTTATCATTGAGCACCTTTGAAAGCATTTTATCACCTTTGGCACTGTGTCAAAATGGACCAAATTAGCATTTCATCGTGAGACCCCTTGAAGGTTTAAATCACATCGTTTTGTCTTTATTGTAAATATGCCTATCACTTAGTATGTAATACAGCAACGTGATAAGCCATAACCAAATCATGAGGATTTACTATCCCTTATGTGCCACGCAATAATGGCTGTGACGTCACTGATAAACTGACATATGAACTTGAATAACTGTGTCTGTTAACTTTAAAGACATTAGGAGGCCTGTCCTGCCCTGCAGAGGCACACAGCAGTAACCGTTTTTGATTTAAAATCAAGAGAAATCATATCACACCGTTTAATGATGTGCTACTAGTACTTTTGTCAGCATGAAAGATAAACTTTGATGTCACTTTTCTCAGTTTTTAAAGCAATTTGGGTTTAAAAATGCAGCGTAGGATCCAGTTGATGCCATACATATACCATGTATCTGTTGGGTCAGATAATAATCAATGACCAGATGTCAGAGGATTTCAGTTTGTCACGTGTAAATTAGCTTTTTATTCAATTTAGGGCCAGATAAAGTCTCTCATTTAGCTGCCATAGCGTAACACGCCTGATATTTTTGATTTGTCTCGATTCAAACTGATCTGCAAAGTTTACTACCTCAAGTTGAGCAGTGCTCTGAAGAAACTGAGTGTCGCGTGGTAGTGTTGGAAAAGAATTTGTGAAATGAGCAGCGTTTCAGATCGCAATTAAGAGCTTATTCATGCAAGAAAAGGGAGAGGAAATTGCTCCCTCAGTCGGAAGGGATTAGTTTGAGACATAGACTGTAGCAAATCAACAACTTAGCGTCTGTGACATCAACCTGAGGAAGATCAGAGTCTAGATCGGAGATGTGTATGTGCTTTGCATGTAAGAACTAGCTCCTCAGTCACTCAGTCTCTCCCCAAACATATTCCTTTTTTAAGTCTTAGTATTCCCTTAATGGAACAATACTGCATATTACTACAAAGACCTTAACATTTTGACTGTGTATTTCTGGAGATGTACTCATCATGGACAGATTACCAACAAAACCAGGGAGGCAGCTACCCCAAAGGCCACCAGAAACACTGTGTAGTTTGTGGTGATTACATTGATTTTAACTCAATTTGATTATATAACTTGATTTATGTATTCATTTTCATTAAGAGCCTGATATAGTATATTTAATGAAGTTGGCACTTGTATCCTGTCGTGTACATTGTACCTGACACAGGATAAGGCAGCAGGATAAATATATACTTAGAGAGGGGGGACAATTGCGGCCCACAGCTAATTTTTGCCCCCTCGCCACTAGCAAGTTGATCCGTCCCTGGTACCCAGTTTTGTTTCTTTCTATTTTGGTGTCAGCATGTAGCGGGCATTAGAGGAAGACGTTTGAAAGGAACTTTCACATCGAGAGGATAATGATGCTTAAAGACTTAAGGTCTTTTGCTGTCTCACATCCTCAGCTCCGAAAAACTTCCAAGCGTATCTCTAAAACCCTGTTGTTGATGTCACAGATGCTGCATCCGTGTTCTTTAACAGTAGAGCTCATTTCACTAATTTTTCTGAGTCAGAGTTGCATCACTTCACCCCATCTTCCTTTTTTTAATCACGTGCTTTCAGTTCAACATGACTTATAATTTGGAGAAAAGGCAATACTCTGCTTTGTTTCACGTTTTCTTTTCTTTCAGTCACGACATAGTTGAGTCCCAGGCTCAACTTTCGGCGTGTTGAACTGATAAATAGCCTAACACTGAATTGAATATGCAGCCACAGAGACTTACCATTAAGTACAGCTAATACTACAAGGAAAATCAAATCCAATTAGTGTGCTGTTTGTAAGTGAGAGATATAATGTCAATGCACGGGTTTATTTGCCGATCTTTCAGTCCACTGTGTCCCTTCCTCTCTGCTGAATGGTGGATGGTATCGTATGGTATTTAAGTGTATTAACGTTCTGTATATTGGTGTAAATGTGGCATGAAAACCAACCCCTCTTGTGTGCCTCAGGTGTGTAAATCTGGTCGTCATGTGATCTTAATGTCTGGCTGCTTATTTGTGAGAAGTGTGATGCATCTCATGTGTTTCTGTAATTAATTGGTATTAAGATTATTTTGCTTTCTGTACTTTTTGTTCTTTTGTCTGAAAATCAAGATTTCTGTTATTAAAGGTAACGACTTTTATTATACCTGTGGTTGTGCATTCCAGTTCCTATCAGTCATCCGTGGAGCTCCACATGAGGGGGTTTGAGCCTTTTTCTCCATTTATGGTCACTGTAGCAGAAAAGTCCTGTTTGAAATACGCAACTTTCTGAATATGTGATGTGATAATCCCAAAATCCCTTCATCTTGGATTACTACCGTATTTTATTCCTCTTGGCACGAAGCTCTGGGTGTTACAAGCTTACTGACTACGAGGCCACAGAGAGGGAAACGTGCTGTACTCCAGCGCTGCCTTTCATCTGTTGCCCATTTCATGTCAAGCTTTCAAGTTAATTATGTTAGGCACTAATGTTACAGAGGTAATATGAAACACATTCAATCACGAATATGTCACTGCACACACAAGCAGACGTTATTGCTTTTCAAACAATGGCGTCATCACTCAGATATTTCTGAGACAGCTTCGGCTGTCGGAATGTGCCTGTCAAACTGAAAATGCTCTTGCACCACTTGAAGGAAAACACTTACTTGAACTTTGGAAGTATATGATGGAGATGATTTGGCAGGTGTCAATATCTCTGGACATAATTTAAGGTAAATATTTGTTAAACCTGAATTAACAGAATTTTTGTGCAATTGGGGGCAATAAAAAAGCTACACAACCCTGATTTATCAGGATTATGTTTAAAAATGTCATCACTGATTATTGATTGCAGACATTGTTGGTGAGCATGTAAGCAAACACTTGCTAATATGCACATCCAGCACATATGGAGTAACATTAGCAGTCGTGTTTCTGGCCACCTGCTGAATGTAAATCCAATATTTCCTCTCCTCATAGCTCTGTTTTTGGTCTCCACCAACCCCTGAGAGAAATGTCTGGCTCTTTAGCTGCTAAATGCTCCGCTATGTTGACTAGCTTGTCGCTAACTGTGTCTGTCGGCTGTTTGGTGCTGAGCAGGTACCAAAAGGTTAATGAGAGTGAGAGTGAGCCAAAACAGTAAAGTTACGTGCCGTCAAAACAAAACAATCGGCTGAAAGAGAGCTGTTGGGAGCTGCAGACCCCCACTGTGCCCCTATGAACTATCTATTGTTCTAATAAAAATATTAATTAATCCAGCTTTAAGTTAAGAATTTTTATCCCAAAAACAGTATAACGTGATATCTATGTCATAGGATATATTATTAGACATCAGGGAATCTTTTCAGAGTATCATGGTTCTACACAAAGAGAAACAGTTCAGAGAGGAAACAAAATCGCTCACACTGCATCAACAATAAAGATACAAACAATAAAGATTATGCTAACACTAATACTGTAACAAAGTGGCATCCGTATTCCTATATTAAAACTTATTGGAGGATTGTGTACAAAGAAAAGTAAAGATTTGCATCCAGCACACTTGCGAGACGTCACAGTTAATCTAATGTAGTGCAGTTTTAAGCCTAAACAAGTCAGTGAATTAAAGCCTCTCCCTCATGTTTGCTTCATTCCCTATGATACCATTTGTTGTTCTTCCAGCTGGTCTCTAAGAAAAATAAAGTGATGACAGATTTAATAAAAGACTGTTTTGTTAAGACTAAATAGACTGCAGACCACCCAGACTACATTCAGCAGCAGTGGATCTAGTGATGGTGAGATAAAATACAGTATTACATAACATTACATTATGTTTCTCTTGAGAATGATCCTATCTTCATTTTCTATCAGTTCAGTGCAATCTATTTATTTATTCTTCACCTCATACAGTGCATGTAGACTTCAGTTATCCTTAAAGAGGGATTAAACTCTCTTCCTGTAAGCATTCAGATTCGGTTATTATCTTTCAAAACCACAGATCAGCCGGCCTCTGACCCACTACGACACCCTAAACCCTGATAGTTCTTCACAGCTTGTCCTATACTTCACGTTTGTTTCCCAATCTGTGACACGTGTTGCATACCAGACCACTGGCAGCCTGATGGTAATCTGCTGCCAGAGTGATTTCTTGCATGCTTAAGGTGGAATGTCAAATCTCTCATCTGCCGCAGGTCCCTGCCTGCCTGCAGCCACCACGCCTGTAAACACACCTGCTCACTGGTAGTCCATCCCCACAGCACGGCTTTGCACTGTGTATATACTCTCTGAGAAAAAGAAATAATCATCTTAACTTTGTGTTTTCTCTCCATGTCCCAGGTTGAAGTTTGGGGAGAAATCACAAGTGCAGAGGGTGTTTATACACGCTACACACTATGGTGTATTGTTTAAACCAGAAGGGGGCGTTGTTCTCCCAAACAAGTCCATCTCTCCTCACATCCATCCTCTGCCTCTTAACTGTGGACATGATTTTTAAGCTCTTGTCTTTGTTTTAAGCAAAAACATATCTCACTACCTGCCCACATTTACACTGAATGGACATTAAGTCATTGCTACTATAACCGATGTGTCACAC
>JAPZEA010000015.1:6121811-6134457 GCA_029783685.1 Heniochus monoceros | reverse complement strand
CGGACTGCTATAACAACCTAATTTCCCTTCGGGGATGAATAAAGTCATCTATCTATCTATCTATCTATCTATCTATCAAACTTGTTATTGTCTGTTAAGCAACAAATATTGGTAGGAATACTATTCAGACAATAAATAAACCAATGAATGTGGAGCATGAACCCTATTTTTTGATCACCACTCTTACACCAACATTCCAACTTGCTCTGGGCACCATCCAATAATCTCATCAACAATAATCACACAGCAATCCACCAATTAGATATGTTGTGTACATTCCTGCAGTGTCAAGCTGCCCATCAGAAAGATGATACAGATGAACCTCTTCTCTGCAAAGGGAGAATAAGTGGAGCCTACAGCAGCATCACCGCAGGGCCAAACAGCAGCCTCAGGGGCCAAAAACTGCACTTCCTCAAATGGCCACTTGAGGCTGGTACCAAAAGGGAGTCACCCCCATAGACCCCCATATTAAAATGCTCAACCTTACAGCAAAAATAAATGTTTATAGCCTGGTACAAAAGGTGGTTTTAGACCATTCATGATAACTGCACAGGGCTGAATTTTTATATAACTCACTTTTAAATTCTATTAAGGCTTAAAGTTATGCATAATTATGAGCATGGCTGCTTTGAGTAACAGCTAGCTGCTAGGTTGCAGCAACCAGGCTTCATTTGGCCAGCTCCACCTCATTTTCACCTCCACTTTTGGATTAGGTGGGAGTTTGGCGGAGTCAGGCACTGCCAAGATGGCGATGGATGGAGCCACTGAGTACTCCACTGCTTTAGCATTGCACATCTGTATAACCATCGGACTGCCAGGCTAGCTGTTTTCATCAATTTCCAGTCTTTATGCTAAGATAGCAAAGCTGCAGTTTTATACCCTCCAGACTTAAGAGTACTATTGATTCTCTCTTCTAACATTTAGCAAATTTCCCAAAATGTCAAACTACTCCTGTATATTACTGTATCTTCTTTTTCTCCCCGTCATGCTGTTCTTTCAGTTGATCTACCTGCCACATGGTTTCAGCGTTGGGTTGTGCCACCAGCTGCAGTTACTGAATGCCTTTGGAAAATCTTTTAATTGTTTCAGTTACGGTCTGCTGGAGTTGAATCGTATGAAAAGAGACACTTGGCTGCATTTGTTTTGCAGTGTGCCAACTTTAATTCATACAACAGAGGCAGAGACGTGACTGACATGTTCTTGGCTTCTGTTACTGTGAATTTCTTTGCTCACAATATCTGTAAAAAATAATTTCTATATCTACACCGAGGCAAGTATAAAAATAAGATAAGAGGAGGATTAATTCAAATGCAAGAAGTGACACACTTTGCCTCCTAACACCAGCCTACAGTTTTATAGTCATAGACATCTACTTTCTGCTCTGTTAATAATGAGGTTGTTAGATTCTTTAACCCAATTTCAGGTGGCCCTTGTGCCTGACTGTCCTCTAAAGCGTGACAGCTGTGGAATGCTGGAGTTTCTATATGAGGGGTGTGTCTGCAGGACTTAGAATTGAGGCTGATAAGAAACACAGATACCAGCCAAACTCTGGTAGATGTTTGATTTGGAACCGAAACGCGGTAAAATCTCTTTCATCAACCCGCAGTGTCATTTAGAAACACCTTAAAATGATTGTTTGCTTCGGTGGACTTTGTGGATATCACACCTCAGACGGATGGAGTGTAGATGTGACTGCAGGCCTCAGTCAACACAGTCCTAACAGCTCCATCTGTTCTGTGGCATGTGTGCAAGCTGGTGGCTCCAACAGCTGTGCTGAGTTTGAGGGGAAGTTATTGCAACACACAGGGCACCACAGATCAGTGCTGGAAGTGAAAATGGCGAGTTGTTCAGGCTTTCAGGTTTGCATAAATACCACCAGAGGTCAGCAGAACACCTGCCACAACAGACTTCTGAACTACTCAACAGAGACTGTGAACTGAATCAGTGATGGAAACAAACAAAGTCCATTTACTTAAGTACAGTTTGAAGGTACTTGAACTTAACTTGAGTGTTTACATGTTATGCTACTTTATAATTAGTTTTTACTTTGCTTTAAAATGAGCATATCCGTTATGGTGCATTGTTATACAGAAAATCTTACTACTCAACAGTATATAACCATCATAATGCTGTTAATATATTCATGTTTAAGTGATAAAATAATGTGTAATAATTCAGCTGTTTGCATAATAAGTACTTTTATTTTCATACTATAAGTAAATTTGAATATACTTAGATTTAAGCTAAATATTGAATGCAGTATTTTCTCTCTGTGATATTGTTAGTTTTACTGAAGTTAAGGATCAGATTACTTCTTCCACCACTGGATTTAACATTTCACAAATGTTATTCTGTTGATTCCTGCTTCTAAAAGCTAGAATCACAAAGCCAGTACTATGATCTGCACTCTATTGTGCTTCTATTAGCACCCTTCTATTAGTTTATTTGCTATTAGTGCCAGAATGCCTATAAAAATTGTTGTAATCACCTTTTTGGCAAAAGTGCTTGTTTATCATGTGAAATTCCTTGTGGCATATCTTAAGACTGTCAATATGAATGGTGTGTATGCTGCAGTATTTGACATTTCAAACCATAAATGGTTCGTGCAGGATAAGTGCTGGGCTCAGTAATGGAAAGGGTCCATATTCTGAGAAATATGCTTATTTGCTTTCTTGCTGAGATTTAGATGACAAGTTGATACCACTCTCATTTTTGTCTTTTAAATATTAAGCTATAGCCATGAGTTGTTAGCTTAGCATAAGCTAAGGGAGCTAAGCTGACTGTCTGCTGGCTAAGCAGTGTTTCCCAAAATGTCAAACTGTTCCTTTAAAATCAATTACAGGTCTGTGGTTCCCTGTTTGTTTGCTAATAATTTCTCAGACACTTCCTGGGAAAAAAAAGAAAAGAAAACATTAGTTAAGTTGCTAAGTTTAGGTAAAATAGAAGCAGTTGATACAGTTCCAATTAATTCATTATAGTTAATTGCTAACAAGTCGTTTAGCTAGCACACAGCAGGAAATGCAAAAATGCGGAAATGTGTCTGCAGAAGCTTTCATTTACCGTATAATTAGAGATAATTATCATTGATTTTCCAGGTAATTATGAGTACGTTGTTGAAAGATTCAGATCTGTAAAATAGAGCAGTTACCAAGTCGTCCTCTGGGGATCATGAATAAGCACAGCACATTTCATGGCACACTAGTTGCAGAGCAAAAATATGAAATTTTGTCTTGCATATGCTTAAGTTATGACAACCCAAGAAGTACCACAGTTTTAGCCACTTAATAAATTAACTGCTGCATTTTAAATTTGTCAATCTTTCATTAGTTCGTTGATTTGTGTGTTAAAGCTGTAGAAAGCTGTAAACTATATTTTTCACTGTAAAATATGACAATTACTGTTAAGAAACAGTCTGACAGACGCAGACTGGATACTCCCTGATACGTTAAAGACGCTGGATGACGAACTTGAGCCGATGCTGTTTTTCTCCTCCAAAGCGGATGTACTGTATTGCACTTTGGAAACAAACTCTGGAAGATCAACTTAAACAGACTGTCAGCGTGCCCACTCAGGGAAGAAGTATGTGTTGTTTGTAAGAGATTGGGCTGAAGAGGAGAGAAGAGCTTTGGAGAGTCGGCCTGTTTACAGAGGGAACGATACCCCTCTCTGTAGGCCTTTCATTTCCTCTGCTATGAAACACTGATGCTTTCCTCTCTGTTTTTTCCCTGCTCTGCCTTAAAATGGAAAATTTCATAAACAGCCTCTTAAGAACTCGTCTGCTCCCTAATAAGTTCATAAGCATACAATGCATATGAGCATCCAAAATTCACTTATATTGACTTTCAGTGATTAACTTAGCTCTGTTTCTCGACAATAAATTATCTTCTGTTGTGTTTTTATTGCAGTCGTTCCGCCTGCCGTCAAAATGCTCTCCAATGGTTATTTATGTGAGTGTGCCTGAGCTAATTTTCCCCATGATTGCTTATCTAAACAGGATGTATGGGGATATCAGCCTCTGCAAGGATATGGGAATTATTTTCACTCTGAAGATGTTTGTTTCCCTCCAGAGACATAAGTGGCATCACCAGAGACAGTTACGTGCTTTCCAACAGTGTTTGCTGAATATTTTCCTCTAGCTGAGCACAATACAGAGTCAGATAATGTGTTTGCCATTTCTCAGTTCAAGGACAGCTGAGTTATTTGAAGCTGCATCTGAAAGATTGTTGCACTGGAAATTCAAACCGATGGGTAACAGTTTGAGAAAAAAAACCCAAAACACTTGACAAAGCAATCTCACCTCGAGTTCCATTTGACGTTCTACTGGAACTTTTGACCCTTCATCGCTGAATGAACTCTGACAGAACTCACTCACTTCTTTTCTTACATTAGGAAGACTTAGAAAGAAAAAAAATAGATTAAACAGGAACAGGTAGGAGAGAGAGGAGGGGTAAAAATTAGTACTCTCAGGTATGCAAGCTTGCAGTAGTACCTTGTTCTAACTGTGTTTGTGTAATTGTTTTGTTCTACATGCATCTCAGTTTACAAATGTATATTTTGAAATATGGACTGGCTCAATAATGTTTTTTGTATAATAACTATACAAGGCTAAATGAATCATTTTATGAAGCAATAGGCATGGCCTCCCTTTAGAACAGCCATTGAACCTATCATGTTCTACTTCTTTGATGTATATTGGCTAGTCAGGTGCCCATCTTTTGTATTAGCCAATCAGCGTTGAGTACTGTAATCTACTGAGTTACAGTGATTACAGTGGAGTGTACCAAATCACTCGAATGTGTTCATTCAAAAGGTTCATTGGAAAGATTTGTTCACTGAATCGTTCAGTTCTTGATTGGAGCTCATCACAAATTACAAACTACATAAGGTGGTGAAATTAAACAAAAAAATTGGGGATTGTCAAATCTAACTTAATTCATTTGAAATATATTCAGTACAGATGTAGCAATTTTGTTTACTGCACTCTATGCACTTATGCACTATCCCATCTTTGATATTATGTCACAACTTGGTCTCAAGCAAGAAACACAACAATACGACTTGTATAAACACTGCAGGTACTGGATAAAAAATCTCATTCCTACCACCATTGCAGTATTGTTAAGAAGTATAATCGCATGACTTTTTAATTTTTTTATTTATTTTTTGCTCATGGCTAATGTCTGTTTCTAACAATTTAATGGTCTTGCTCTGCCCCTCTTCAAACAATTCGTAACAAACTCAATGATGGCATGTTGCTTCTCATGACTGAAATCACTATGCTGACCAAGCTGGAAGTTAGTAAGTATTAGAAAACAAGACTCGCGGTGCACAGTTCACGTTTTCTACCACTGGCAGTAACGTCAGCTGCATGCTGACGTTGGACTGAAGCAGGTTTGTGTACTGAAGTAACCACAGCAGCTGTGAGTCTCACATGGTCCTGGCTTTGTTATCACTTCCAGGACTCCATTATATCACTGGAAACACAATCCTCCTGCAGCGGTGAAGTCCCGTCTCTTCACCTGCAACATCCACGAACCAAAGATAACTAGCTTTTCCAAATACCATCAGTGTATCCTTGTGAAATAATGACTTGAATTACTGAATCACTGAGTGAGTCATGGTACACGATAGCTTACAAATGACTGAGACCCCAGCTGAACTGAATGCATCGTTTCAGGAAGGGATTCAGTTCAGTTCGTTTACCCAAAAGATCCTTTTTGATTCTTTTGAATGCAACTGACACAACATGACAGAGGTCCTACATGAGTGGGACTAAGGAGAACAGGAGGGAAAATGGCTGCGTTTTAGTATGGTACAGCATTATAAGTTACTGTATGTTATCTAAGTTACAGCCAGAAGTTTTGTTGTAACCCTGTAAAATGGGAACGTATGCCTTTCTTGTAAGTTCATGATGTATACCACAATATACTGTAAAATGAGAATCGAATGGGTGGGCTATACAGAAAAGGAGATACAATGGAGACCATGTCTATGAGGTTCTGGCATGGCATAAATTTAGTCACTCGGGAACTCAGCCCTCTGTACATTACTCTGTGATTTGGCTCATGTTGCGATCTCTACGCAAACTTTAAGGGACACCTTATGAATAAATATTTCTTAGCTGTCATCCAACAATGGGTTGTAGCTTCAAAAGTATTTTCATGATCCCACAGATGCCTACTGTCTGTCTGGAATGATATAATGTCTGCCTTCGGCAAAACTTAGTTCCATTTGGGACTGTCTTTGAATGCTTCGCCTCATCCTGGAGCATCAAGCCATAAGGGGTCATTACCAACCCATTTAGCCAGAGAACAGAAAACACCCACTACAACTATACTTGGCAAGAACCGCAGATGCAGTGGGTGGTTTGTTCCCTCAACGGCCACAAGGGACAGAAATGAGCCCATTCCCCAGTTGAATTTGATAAGGGTGAGATTTCTGCTTTATGTGAAGTGTTTTCTAACACAGTGTCTTGGGTTTACAGTTGAAAAGACGAGCTGGTTTAGCAAATGCATATCTGGTTCACTTTTCCACCTCAAGTGTGCAGCGGCTTCACTGAGCTTTTCCCTGGAAACCACTGAGGACTGCCTCCCGCACAGTAGATCAGATGGTTCCATATGGGGCTAGGTAAAATATTCTTTTGACTTGACGGTTTGTGTAGGGGAGGCAGCCAGAATTATTATTTTTTTCTCAGCACAGAGGCTTCATGACCAGCAGGTCACTTGTATTCGAGTTTGAAAATGCCGCCTATAGAAATGCGATCCACATGTCTAAACATGTCTAAAGCTAGGAGGGACATATTTTCTGAAATTTCACCGAGCATGGCACTCATGCCATGGATACCTTGGCACCTCTTCTGGTCCAGGCTTTTTTCTCTTGTTATCACTGGTAGTCCCCCCATTGGTTCCTAACTGCCCCTTCATGCTGTCTACCTTATTCTGATGTATAAGCTGTCAGTGCCTGCATCACATGTACCCAGAAGCAAAGCCTCTGCTGGCAGTAACTGTGTGGGATCAATCCTCTGTGCTCTCCATCATTCTGCCCACAGTGCTTTCCTCATTTCTCTCCACTGTCCTAATGCAGCTCCTTTTACCAATTGCAGCCACCCTCTCCAACAAAGCCACCATGTGTTTGTGGGCCAAGGGGGCCCACAGTGCCTCGGACTCCCGACCCCACTTTGCACCAACTTTCAGAGCATCACAGCATGACAGGAAATTGAGCAGAGGATACGCACACCCTCCCCCCTCCATTCTGGGGCATCTTAAACACTTCTCTCTCCAACCACAGCAACACAGTTTGACCACGAGAGGCTGCACACACGCTCATAGCAACGTCTATGTTTCCATATGTGATCATTTAATCAAAACATTTTGATATTAAAGCTACACTAATCAATATTTTTTATATTAGTAATGGGTCAGATAGCCAGATTTAATGAGCAAGGGGTTTCTTGATGAATCCACAAAGCATTCTCACATGGTTCTGCTCTGTTTTAGCATCTTTCATCTTGGTTCAGTAACACAACACTCTTCAGTCTTATTTCCAGCTAATGTTTTCAGCTAAAATGCTCTAATGTAATTTGGCCAACACCGAATGACAACGGTAGCAGCCAGATGATGAACATTGTGGAGTATTTAGCAGCTAAAGAGCCAGATGTTTCCCTAAAAGTTGGTGGAGACTGAAATAGAGCTTAAAGGAGAGTTGATAGGATTTATATTCAACAGGTGGCCAGAAACATGACCCCGAATGAGTGCTAATATTGTTGCATGTCTCCATTTCCATTATCAGTCAATTAATGGTTTAAACTTAATCATGGAAAACATGTGAAATTGGAGGATTGGAATTATCACATTATTTGTGTCCACCACAAAAAAAAAAAAAAAAAAAACTAGCTTCCAGAGGTATTGCTCACTCAAAATAAGTTCTGCTACAAATATATGGCTATTTTTCCTAATGCTGTGGATGTGCGAGTGTGCGTCAGTGTGCGTGTGTGTGCACTCTCAGTCATGTGGTTGCACAGCACACACTGTAGGCTACAGAGACTATTGGCCACCTGGGGCGTCCAATCTGGAATGACCCTTTGGCCGGTACATCGGAAGGTCAAAGCTCCAGCAGCATTCAGACCAGCTGGAGGCTGATGGGAGCTGATGGACCTGCCCACCAGCCTGCTGAGTGTCAGAAGAAAAAATATGAAAATCTCACCACGCCCACTCATCTTTAGGTTGTGTGAGAGACGGCAAGACTTCCACCTTCTCTTTCACAGCGATGACTTATATTCACCAACTTGAAGTATTCTTTGCTGTTTGCAGCTGAAGGAGAGCACAACTTTTAATAGTTAGACTTCATATTGAAGTAATGGGAAAACCTGGAATTGCCCTTTACACTCTCCAAATGGTCAGGATGAGGAGGCGCACCATGGCTCCCTTCCCTGGTTATTATGGGATATTTGCCTCTAGTAATTATCTGCAAGACAGCTGTGCCACTCCTTTCTACTTCACCCAACCTAAAGACAGCAGTGTTTCTTCTCGTTTCCTCTCCCTGTGTCAGCAATCTATTTGTAGTAACAGGGCGTACTTAGTGGGAGATTTCCTTTTTTAATACAATACCGTGTCAGAAGTGGGTAACAGTTTTTCATTTTCTTGGCTGCTAATTGGGAAAGTAAGAGAGAGTTTGATTGAATGGGTTTTCATTTCCGGCCTCAAGGCAAAAAAGATGAAAAATTGAAAGGAGGTGTGTGTTTTGAAATCCCACATTGCCCAGAAAATTATGCTGGATTCTTGTAATAGTGAGCTGAAGGAGAATACACCCAGTATTGTCAGTGGGTGTAACACGATGATGAAGCCTATTCACTGATGTGTGTGTGTGTGTGTGTGAGAGAGAGAGAGAAAGAATCAACATGTGCACGGGGGAATATTTGCAACATGGATATTTTGTTTCATTATGATTGAGTTGCAAATACCTCCACTACATTTGCAATAATTAGTGATTTGTTTGACATTTCTTCTAAAACAGAAGCTGAGAGAAGTTTCAGTGTGGACGTGCTCCGCTCTTGTGTTGTCGGCCTTCTCATCACAGCTAAAACAGGCTGGTCCTCTTTTATTGTTTGCGCACTTATAATTTGACACGCCAAATGAAAAAGGCTGAGATTGTAAATTTAATATCATCAAATGAGTTTCAGGAGTTGGATATAAACTATACGGGTTTAGTCACCGATCTGCCCGTCTGCAGACAGTCACTATGTAAATGTTACATTTGATGGTCTGGCTGAATGCATCCATATCAATAACCGTACTTATCATTTGAAAGCATGATAATTAGTACAGTGCTAAGTGCCTCTGTGAAACATCATGCACCAAGAGAAGACACTTACAGTGATGTCAACCAAACATATGGATTCATTAAGAGAAAAACTGTTGGTATATATCTCAGTTTTTAATTACAAGTGCACAGCTGGTTGTTTTTTTTTTTTTAATCATACAGGTCACACACTTAAAGAAAAAAAACATTACATTGCAACAATTACAGTATCTTCTACTGTAGATGCATTTGGGTTGTGTACACACTTAAGACACAGCCGTGCTTAAGGCAATATACCAAATCATACATACTGTAGTTTACAGTATTGAAATTACAGCCACAGAGTACATCCCTGCAGTGTGACATATCAGGATGGACCTTGGGTGGTTTAGAGAAAACGGCAAAAATGCTTTAAAATGTTCTGAACATGTGCTTTGGTTCCTTGAGGATCTTGAAGAGCACATGTCCTGGACAAACACAGGGACCCACTGCAGAACCTTTAATGTCAACAGAACATTGTGGACTTTATTACAAGGCTTGCTTGAAGGACAGGCATCTACAACTCTTGGGATTTTTGTTGGGTTGACATGCTTGAAGGACTGTGGATCTACTGTTAACTAATGATAGTTTTCTGATCGTATTTTTCTTTGATCACTGCTGACAGAACAGTTACATACATGTGGGCCGAAGCACGTCACAATATCCCCCCCACAGACAGAGAAACAGAGAGGAAAACACAAACCTCCTCATTCAACATCAATAAATGCTTGGATTCTACGCATGCTAAATAGGACAGCTTGCATGCTTCATTTCCAGACTACCTTCTGGCTTGTTCATTGATTTAAAGAGTTACATGAGAAGATAAAAGCAAAAAAGTTGAGAACCTCACCATTTTAATGATTCATCATGAAACATTGCATATCTCGCCAGAATCCAGGATTATTTTGATCCAAATGAGCTCAAATGTTTGGACAAGAAATCATCCTTGAAGTTTCCCGACTACGTTGTTTACCTCTTCCAGAGGGAAGAGATATTGTTCTTGGGACCTTTTTGATGGAAAATGATCAGAGAAGAAGTAAAGAACACATCCCACATTAAATCAGTCACATTTTGTCCATTTCAGAGCCAATAATTGCTTGAAACATTTACATGAGACAAATTTACATTTCTTGTGTCATCAAACGGTAGCATGGCTCTTCCCTAGCTGCTGATCTTGGTCAGCATCTTGTTGATGGCCTGTTTGACGTGTGTGGTGGAGCTGCGGCGTCTGGCCTTGCCCTGCACGGCCTTGCGGCGCCTCACCTCGCGGCACAGCTCGTGGAAAGCCTCTGTCACGGCGCCGCCCTCATTGGCACACGCTGAACATTCGTAGAAGGCGCACGCCATTTCAGCTGCCAGCCGTTCGCCTTCCTCCGTGCCGACCTGCCGCACGTGGTCCAGATCGGACTTGTTGCCCACAAGGACCAGGGGCACGTTCTTTGGCTTCTTCACCTCCTCTAGGAGACTTCGGAGCGGCGCCACCTCTTCAAAGCTTCCCCGGTCTGTGATGTCGTACACGATGACGAATCCGTCGCCCCAACGCATGTGGCCCTCCTTCTGCTGAATGTCCTCCTGAGGTGGAGACACAAAATGTGGTGATGAACTCCAGTTTTGTAGATTCTCAAAGGAATAGTTTGATATTTTGGGAAATACTTGTGGTTGCTTGCTGAGAACTAGAAGAGAGAACGCCACTATTGCCATATCTGTATGCTAAATAGCTACAACCAGCTTACTTTAGCACATCCAAAGCTAATAAAATCGGAAGTGTGGACTACCTCTGTAAAACACAATTTGTTGTTCATACAAGAACATGTTTTTGTGAATTAGTGAGTTTTGGGGTGCCTTTGGGCAGAGCCATGCAACCTGTTTCCCCCCTTCCAGCCTTTGTGCTATGCTAAGATAACCTGCCAGCTGTAGCTTCATATTTAATATACAGCATGAGAGTGCTACCAATCTTCTTAACTAACTTTCCTCCAGAAAGTGAATTTCCCAAAATATAAACCAATTCCTTTAAATCTAGTGACTCAACTACTTTGATCCGTACTAATAAGACACTCACTGAAACACAAGCAACACATTAGCAACGATGTTTAGCCAATAATAGATAGCGCACTGAAGTCGCAGTTGGTTCGACAGACTCACAACACAAACACTACAAAGTATCCCCCTGCAGACACTCACAGTTAATACTACAGACTCATGTACAGAAAGATGAATAAGCGAAGAAGCAGCGCTGCAGTCAGCACTACCTCATTTCAGGATCAGCTGGGTTTAAGATAGCGTCCATTGTGGTTTGAGATTTAAGACCATAAATAATGCACATGAAAAAAACACAAATACTTTAGGCATCTTGCAAGAGTCAGCAGAGATGTAGATCTATATGTAGTGGTCTTACACCGAACGCTTCGACATCCAGCTAGCCAAGGGTGTTGACTAATTACTACAGAGAAGTAACACATCCTAAATCTGTCTGTAGCCCTGATCAGAAAATCATTATATGTAGCAAAGGTGAAGACAACATACTTCTTTAAACACTCGATAATGGCAATGGAGAGGATAATGAGAATATGAGCTGACAAAGAGTCACGTATTGGCAAGCATAATCAGCATCACAGCGAATCAGATATAATTAGCAAGAGAAAGTATCAGATATAAAGATACATCAGATATAAAGACTTATCTGTCCTCCATACATGTTGGTATCCTCCAGATAAGAGGAGTAAATGTAGTGTATCATACTCACCAATCATAATCCCCATCAGTGTAAACAGGGAGCAGCATTAATTAGGGCGCTGCATTCAAAGATGACTATCTGGGATACAGGGACATGGTACAGTGTATGTGTCTCTTCATGCCGGCTCACCTCCGCTCTCTGACTATCATTTGGAAAGAAATTAACAAGGAAAGGAAGCAAAAAGGGCTAAAATGTGTGAGTGGAGGACAGCGCAGGATGTGAGGGAGTCGTCCGAGGGAGGAGACGGAGAAGGCTGTAGCAGTGCTCAGACAGCCGCACACACACACCACACACCCCGCAACAACATCCTGACCTTGTCACAAACTCATGAGCGCGAACTGCACAGCCCATTTCATTACTCACACAGCCCAGTAACCCGGCCTCTACGGAGACACGAAAACAGACACACACACACACACACACACACACACACACACACACACACACACTGCTCTTTCATTATTAAAGCATGCTCAAACCCTTACAAGGCTGCAGCCTCACACACCAAAAGATTTCACTGCTCATCAGAGACTCTTGGACAAGGATGAAATGGATTTTGACATGGCATCCTGGAAA
>JAPZEA010000015.1:5986435-6001158 GCA_029783685.1 Heniochus monoceros | reverse complement strand
ATATTTGAATTCCCTGCAACAATTATAACAATAATTATTATTTTGATTAAAACTTTAAAATATGAGATGTATACTCGTGTGTAATTGTTGTCAGTAATCAGGCTTTTTATGAATAGGAGCTATGATAGGTTGCAATAATAATGATTTCCCATAATTACCTTAACAATTAATTCATCGATGAGTATGGATATATTAATTTTCCAAAATTTAAAATCTAAAAATATTTTGTTCAATTTACTTATTTTAACCCATTAAGTAAAAAGTAAATAGTCTTGTGTGTATCTGTGACTAGCAGCTGTGTGTATGTGTGTCAGTGTGTGTGTGTGTGTGTGTGTGTGTGGCCAGAAAGCAATGCCTACTCTTGGCATGTTAGCTTCATGTACTTATCTGGAATGCTGAGACATGAACACAACACACATACAAACTTAAGTTGTCTGGACCTCTGTCACTGACCACTGGGGGCTGTAACTTCACCACCACAGACAGCCTCAACTGGACCTCCACCAGCTCCATCACCACAGCCCCAGTACAAGAAAGTGTGAACTGGTAGTAAGTAAGTAAGTGTGTAACTGGCTGTGATGATGATTGAAACAAATAAATCAAATCGGACAGAACATGTATATAAATGGAAATGTGTGTTTCACTCCTATTAACATACTACAGTGATTGAACATGCACTGTTTTCTCCCACCACCAGACAGCTGCTGGAAGATAACCGGAACTCCCCTTCCTTTCTTTACTTCAGTCTCACTGGAACTGAAACAGCTAATTTGCTCTGCTTAATTACATTACATACTGAAATCATTGAAATCTGAGTGTCTTATTGTATTGTAATGACCCTGTTTTGTACATTTCAGGAGGCTGGAGGACCAGTGTGCATTCAAGGCTTACGTTAATGAAAGCAGACACAACTTCCTATCATCTATTCAGGGTTTTCAAAGACTGAGTAAGTGCCACAGTGGGATAACAACAACAAAAGCTACAGCCTCGTAACAGCTGCTCACTTCTGCTTTGTGTCTATCACTCTCATCAATAGAAGAGCAGAAAAGCTTGACCTGACAAAGAGCGGAGAGAAGAAAGTTGGCAGCACAAATCTGGCTTTCTGCTGCGCTTAGATGGACTCAGCTGATGCTGATGTGACGGTCCTGTCTTCTGTACCTCTCAGGCGGAATTACTAAAAAGCAGCATCCGCACATGAGGTGCGACCATTTGTTGTGTACCTTTTACGTTCAGTAACAAGTTTGTCGGTTCTTGGTACAAAAGAACAGACATATTTTTGTGTTTTTATGGTGTAATGTCAAACAAACAATGACAGTAAACCAATGTAATTGTTGATGAACACTGCTGTGATTTCATATTTATTATGACGTGGGACATCACTGTTTTAAAATCGTTAGCTATTGAATAGTGCCTTGATACACAGTCATGTACATTCACTCATCATGAAATGTGACCATGTATTTACAAATATATACACTGAAATACATTTTACAATATGCTTCAGTCTGTCTGATGCTGCGGCTTCTGCCGTTTATCACATTTATCTACATCGTTTTTCACTTATGACTCCCATGATGTGAACACCCACTTCAAAATGGACATTAAATGAATTTATCCTGACTGAGGACATGTTGATTCCTGCTTCTGGAGGAGAATCTATGATATTAACATATATACAGTATTTGGGATTTTAAACACTGGCTTTTAAGGTACAACTTGTGTATAAAAATTAAGCACACTCTGAAACAGCTTCATTATCATGGCTTCCTGGCACTTGGTACAGATGGATCTTCCATTTCCCTTGAGAGGCAAGTTTTGTGTTTTTCATTTCTGCAGAGTAATGTGGACTGCATCCAAGTGATATGAAAACTAAATATTTACACACTGACTGTGCTTTCTGTACATTTGTTGTTGTCTGTAATTACTTTTCTGGTTCATAATACCTCTTCTTCATGGCTCGATATTTCCTGAGGAAATAAAGAGCCTCCAGCTCCTTGATGACGAAGTCGCCGCGGGCCACCAGCTTTTTGATCTGCTCAGGGTCAGTCACGTCTCTGTTCTTCATGAAAGCTGACTTCAGCCGCTCTCTGAAGTAAGCTGCTCCCTGCGGGTACTCACGGCCAAGATACAGCAGCTTTTAGAGGACGAAAAAACATACAAAAGCCATTTGCAGCACAGGACCCACTGTGTGTATGAGTGTGTGTTTCTGACTGACTCACTCACAGTTTTGTAGAGCCTGATAACCTCACCCCTTAAAGGGTTGGCCATGGCAGAACCGAGCTGGCCTTTCACACTGCTGACACGAAAAGAATATGAAAGTGAAACTGCACGTTAACTGAAATGTCAATAACAACAGAGACAGAAACATTCAAACAACTGAATTAGCCCTAAAGATAGACGAATTGCGACGTCTTTTCAGTCCACTATGGAATGAGTTAGCTGGCTACAGCTGAATAGTTAGCGTGTTTGTTAGCATTTCTCACAGACTATACGAACAAGTATATTAAATTTATATTTACACGCGTTGTTGTGAAGAGTGGATTTACTCAAACGGTGCAATCTTGCAGAAACGTCTCCTTCCCTTTGCCCTTCCTTTGCCTAAACAGTGTACAGCCCAGCTGTACACACAGCCGTATGTCGTTTCGTCTGTCGTAAATAAAAACAGGTAACCACGCATGCGCCGGCGTTTCTATGGTTACCTGGACGCTGTTGAGCTAGTTAGTTTCGACATGGTGAGTTTTCGCTATATTTTTCGAATAAACAGCCCCTGCTTGAACTTAAACCTTGTCATATTTAAATGGTTAAAACCGTAGGGTTTAACACTAACTGTAGTTAATTGTTACAAAACAGAAAGCGAGGCTAAAGACATCATAATAACTTTTTAAATATCAAGTGCAATTAGCTAAACTGCGAAGCTATCACGTCAGCAGAAACAATCCTTACTTTTAATACGCTTTCTTTTCTGAAATTTCTCACCAGTTTCTTCTCTTGTGCCTTGAATTCGTGTTTTAAACCTTTTTCTTCAATTCTCTCCCTGTTTTCTCCTGTGAATGATAGCTGCGCAAGAAAGGAAAGGTATGAGCAAGTCAGTCAGTCAGCACATTTCTAACGTTAACTTTGCATTACTCTGGTTATCATGGATATGTAGTTGAAGATATATGCAGCCAGGCGAGTATCCCATCCCACTCCTACAGGCATTGTCACTAACACGCCTGTACGGGCACATGGTGTACCCACCATTCTCCTCAGTTATGTACCCTTTTCCAACTACACATGTAGAGGAACCTCTGTGGAACACTGATTTGTAATGTTTTACTGGTTTCAAGTCATCCAAAAAGGCACGTAAGCTGACCAAGGCTCAGAAGGCGAAGCTGCAGCAAGAGATGGAGGAGAAGAGGCTGCAAGAGGAAGGTAACCCATATATCTGTATATATTAGTCTAGACTAGGGCAAAAATAAGTATTTGTTGGAAGCATTGGTGTGAGGTATTAAACTCTGCAGGACATTGATGGAAAGTAATCTGTTTAATAATCTGTTTTCATCTTCTACCATTCATTGCTGAGGAATTAAAGCGATTCCTGCAGGTTTAGGATATGTGTTGAGGCACCATGTGATCATCATGTGTGCTTTTGCTTTATAGAGGAAGCACGGCTGCAAGCAGAGAAAGAAGAGCAGGACAGATTGGAAAGAGAGAGAAAGGAGAAGGAGCTAGAGCGGCTTGAGTTAAAGGTAAGATGTCCCTACCATGTTAGTCAAGTTCACTGACTGTGATAGAAATGAAGCTATGGAGTTTGCATTAGCTGATTCTTTTCCCAGAAGAAGATAAATTGAGTCTAACAAACTCTGATTGAACACCAGAACCACAAATACTGAAACAAATAACTCTGTAAATAATACACAGCAGTTGTTCACTGCTGTCCTGAGGATGTTCATACTGTTCTGCAGCATTCATGGGTGTCTTCTTCTGACAGGACCGAGAGCGCAGAGAGGATGAGCTGAACGAACTCCGCCACCTACTGGAGGAGAATCATGCTGCAGTAACCAAATGGAAAAGTGATGCTGTAGAGACTGAGAGGGTGTGTGTTCCTGTCTGTTTAAAAGATGTCTGACGCATGCATTGTTACCAATGATCAGTTTTTTAAAAAAAATGAGTATAATGCAATACTTGATCCATACCCAAGCAGACTCCAGCATGGAAAAACAAGCCTATGATATTCATACAAAAATAAAAAAAAATATTATCTTCTTGTCCCTATCTAGCCTGAAAAACTACAAAATACGATATTCAATACAAAAAAGTTAGACTCAGCACAATAAAATAAGCTGCTCAGACATTCTAATCTTTCCTCTGGCTGATATTTGTGTGTGTTTGTGTGCAGTGGGAGAGATACATGCGTTGTGATGGTACCCCAGACCCAGCAGTACAGCAGGATATTAACACATTTATCAGCTTATGGAGAGATGACCCAGAGGTCAACATCACACTTGTGCTCAAGCAGTGTAACCTCGCTCTAAAGGTGTGTATTTAATGTGTATATATTATATATTCCAGATATATCTGGAATGACTCACCCCACCTTTAAAATTATTATCATTATCAGCCTTGTATTCTAGCATGACAGAGTCTGACAAAGTAAATGTTGTCCCTTATAGCTGATTGAGGAGCTGGAAGTTCTCCTCAGAGATGTTACACATCCACAGGAGGGCCAGAAGTACCAGGAGGCTCTCATACATTTACAGGAGTTAATTCACTCTAAACACCACCTCACCACTGAGGAGATCCTCAAGGTACAAGAATCATAGTGCTACTCGTGCTTGCACTGATGTGGTGTTATATAATAGAAATAATGTATTGTTGTGTGCATGGGTTGCTTTTTAGTATTTTACATGATCCAAGACACTGTGACACTGTGACACTGTGCGATGTCTTTTTGGAACCATTCCTGGTTTTTGTGTTGTGTGTCTCCTTGTTCATAGAGGGCCAGTGAGAACATTGACACTGAGACAGGCAACATGCAGACTGTGGTCAAAGATGACAACATCACGCTGTGTCTCTGGGCCAACTTCAAGAAGAATCCAAGTTTTGTGGAAGAAAGTGCCACAAATGGATTTTGTTGGTAAAAGAAACAGTGAGGTTTGCAGCTGTGATTTATAATGGGTAGGGTATCCAATAGTTTATATTTCATTTATAGCTTACATTTGAAAAGCAGAACAAGCTTAGAACAAGTGTATCTATTATTTTTGTTTAAACTCTTGTACCAGATGGCCCTCACAGGTCACAGCGCTCTAATTAGAACATTCATGTTTAGCAGAAACTGCAAGTGTCTAGCATTTGTCTTTGTTTGTAACTGGCACATTCAGGTTCAAAGGTTTAAACTTTGAAGAGGCGGGCCTGGGCTTTGAGATCCCCAAACAACTGGCTGTTAGCGATATCGCTGTACGGATCCTCCACACACGTTATGACCACCTGTCCTTGCTGGCCAGGATGGCTCACCTGAGAATACACACTCCCAGCCACAGGTGCTTATCTGATAGTGCTCTTACCACAGCTAATACTACGAATACTTTTACAGTAGTAATGCCGTTGGTAATACTAATCGTGTTCTCTTTGCTCTGTGTTCTTGTCTTTCCTCATCTGTTTGGTCCCAGGTCTCTTGCAGGTGTAGAGGAGGTTCCAGTAGACATAGATGTACCTGAGCAGGTGGAGACAGAAGGGGAGGTGGAGGCGAAGGAAGATGACGAGACACAGCAGCAGAGAGCGGACGAGGAGGTGCAGTCCATCCAAGGGGTTGAAGGTCAGAAGGTAAGATGAAAGAAAGACCTCCTTGTCTGGGCTACTAAATTCAATGTGATGTTTTCGTTCTTATTGTGTATGTATCTCACAGAGTGCAGCCAGTCTGCAGTCAAGGAGAAACAGTGTCCAGCCTGCAGAGGGACGAGACAGCCACGTACAGACACAGATGGAGGCACTTGGTGGTAAGATGCCCAGCCTGACACTCCAAATGAAAACAAAAAGACAGCAACACCACGCAGGACTTAAACCTTTGATACTAAAACCATACAACAACTAAATCTAAGTCACTCATGTTTTCTAATGTAGAATAAAGTCTGTCTCCCTCAGTAATAGATTAAATTAAGTCTAAACTGACAAAAAAGTCTTTATTTTTACACAGTAGAAGAAAAACAGCTCCATTTTTTCTCTCTTAAGCTGAGGGGGACCTGACTTGCTCCTCAGTGCAGCTGACAGTGGTGGACCACAGTGTCCAGGTGGTGGACTTAATGCAATACATACCTCTGGGTGGGGTCGTCTACTGTGACGTATTTCACATCACGCCACAAGCCCATCAGGCCAACGGCTGGGAAATCAGACAGGTACGTAGAAAAGAGTTTCAGTGTACTCTGTTTACACCAGGCCCAGCAGCTAAGTCGACCTCACACAACACCCTCCACGTCCATGTTTTTCCAGCTGTTGGACAAAGGGCTGCAGGTTTTCCCCTACCCTACAGAGAAGTCTAACTTAAATGATGACGAAGGGCTCGCCTGCCCTCCTGTTGGTGTGTCTGTGACACTGCCCGACTCTGTTGTCTTCTTGGAAACTCCCCAGGTGGCTCGCTGTGATGCTGCAGGTAGGGCAAACAGCAACACATACTATATAATGCCCTCTCCAGCATGGAAAGAAAAATGTAGACTAATCTGGAAAGGGCACCAAAAAATCATGGACACTGAAATTGTTTGTTCATCCAGGAAAGCAGTGGAGGATGGACGGTATCACTGAGATCTCTTATGCAGAGGCGGAGGCCAAGATCTCCTTCAAGACAGACTCCTTCCAGCCCTTTGTGCTGATGCAGGAAACTTACGCCAACCTTCCCCTTCAGAGCTGGGAGCTCAGGCCACTGGGCCAAGACTCGGCTCTTTTCACCGTCAACGGGGCACTCATCAACCTCAGTGTCACGATCCAGGTAAGAGACTGGAGAGTACTGTGCATGCATAACAGAAGAAATAATCAGGGGATGTAGCCTGACTGTTATAATTTGTGTTTGTGCCTATGTTACTAACAGGGTAATCAGTGTATGTTGCAGTCAGAGCAAGAGAGAGGTCTCTCACACCTCATAGGGAAGTGGATGAGTGGCCCCACCCTGCAGAGAGCCATGCTAAACGCTGGGATCAACATCTTTGTGAATGAGTACACGGACAAATATGTCAGCACCTGCGGCAAGGTGCGCATCTATTACTTGTTGGCTTTCAGAATAGAAGAACACGATACCAGATTTGAGCCAGGTTTGGCTTTATTATCGTGCTGAGTTGAGGGCGTCTGGCATGAATCCACATATGTATCAGTGTAAGAGTGGCAGGAAGTTGGAGATGACACGTTATCCACTTCCTTCCAAGCATTATTATTTTAAAGAGTGCATTGTTCAGGCTGGCAACACACTGACATCACAGTGCTTTAACAAAAGAATAGAGGAAATTGTGGGTGCTTGTGAAACAACTATAAATAAGTCTTGGAAAACAATAAAAGTAAGTATTAGAAACATTTTGATGTCTGTTTGTGAAGCAATAGCTTTCCAAAGTCACAGTTTGATTGACAACTGATGCATCATTTCCTGTTAGTATAAAATGATAAAGCATGTTGATATTTTTGTGTATTAACTGCTAAAATAATACACTATTACAATTGGTATGTAGCACATACTGTATAGAATTTGTATGCATGGAATATCTGGACCAGCCACATCACTGATGTAAAGCTGAAATGGGCCATTGTACAGAATGAGTAACTCACTCAGATTTACCTTTACTGCCAACACTTTGTGTATCACTAGATTACAGTCCACCATTTCCCAGTGTTATAAATGTGCTGTGTGCTCTGCCTCCTCTTCAGGACCCACTCACAGAACATGCTGCCTACGAGCAGATGGCCCTCTTCGCCTCTGCTTGCGCTTTCTCGTGGAGCAAGTGGAATGCCAAATGTGGCGCTGAGCATCTGGTCATGCAGGTATTCTCACTCACACATAGATGCAGCTCATTTGATTCTGCATTCTACCCCTCGTTTCTCCAGAAGTGGAATGGACTATTCCCCATACCCCTCCCGTGTTTGCCTGAGGAGGGTGTCCACCATCATGTGTCTCCTCCTTTACACATGGAGTCACCAGCCACATGCAGAGGTTCATCCAAACCACTTGCGCTCTGGCACTGTGACAAATGGTGGCTTCAATGTAGCGAGAAGGGCTGCAGCACAGCCACGAGTTTACTGTGCCACCTGGATGCCCGTAACACAAGCAGATTTGACATTTACACATCAACAGGAAATGCAGGGCAGAGAGATACTGTATAATCTTTTCATAATGAGGAAGAGGGAAGTTGTGTCGTGCCACACAGTGTAAAAAACGTGCTGTCCCACACAAACAGCACTTGGTTCTTTCTAGAAGACAGTGAGGCCATGGTAAAGTGGACAGACCAGATCAAACACCCAATTCAAACCACCGCATTTATTTGGAATTTCTCTGTTCTTTTTCCTGTTCGTGCTTCTTCCCTCTCCTCTGCCAGGTGTGTGAGCACCATGGCCCCGACCCTGTGCCTAAAGACTTGTGGAGTCTCTACTTGCTGGGTGCTCAGAGGAGTCAGAAACTGGAAATCACAGAGGAGAGTGAGGCTTTCTCACCAGACCACTATTCCGGCAGTGAGTTTCACTCTACCTTCATCCACGTGCTGCATGACAACATGAGCACTGACGGCATAGCCAGGACCAGAGAATCCAATTATCTGTTCGTCTATACAGTACAGAACCTGCTCTGTGCCACCAGACCCCTGATGTATTCATAACTTGGGGTTGCATTTTTTTAAATGAACACAAATAAAAAACATTTTAAACATCTGAATCTGAAATGTGCATGTGGATGCATGTAAGAACACACATCTTCTATTGTAGAATTGGCTACTTTATTTGTGCAAAGTTTCACGCATCTTCTTTGGAACATACAAAAGTGTATGAAGTTGAAAACGGTGACAACCACAGCAAGAACTTGAAGAGAAAAATAAAAAAACCCTTTGGTGTAAAGACTGTAACAATGCAGAATTATAACTTAACAAAAATAAACAGATATTCACATCTCCCCACTCAAAACTAACAAACTCATAAATATCAATTTCAAAAAATTTAAAAACACTTAAAGATTTATTACCAGTGTTTATAGACTTAATTATAAAATGTCCTCTACAACCCATGAGGAAAAAGGCTGGCAGTGCTAGTTTCCTCAAGTGCATGAAATGTGTTTAAAAAGCCATGTGGCACAATCGCAGCCATTGTCCATGATGTCTGTCTATGGAAAACTGCACAGCCGCCCATTGTGTGACTTGGTGGATCAGTGCTTTCATTCTGATGAATTTGTGACATGATTGGTCATCGTTGTGCCAGCTCTGGTGACTTATCAAGCCTGATTTGACAGATGTGTTGGGTCCAAGTAGACACTTGCCAGCAGCACTTATTGGAAAACTGCATCATAAGGTGTTTAGGATGTTGAGCGGCCCACTTGTAGCCACTTCTTCTCTTAAAACACAGACACTCATACACACACAGTCTAACTAATTTAGCAAACGTGATGTGATGCATAAAATCCTCCATAGGGTTAGCTATCCCCTGAGGCCTGGCCTGTGTTGACAGTGCTAGTCTTGTTTTTAGGAATCTTCAGGCACCAGTAAACATCTTGCCCCCCTGCCATGAAATCCCCCTTCGGGCCAACCAGTAACAAGTTACAGAAATCTGGAAAAGGTCAAAGTCTTTCATGAAACCATCATACATTTTGGTGGGATTTTTTCCCTGCCTAATAATTATGTCATTGTTTAAAAATATGGCATCACGATATGACTCAGCCACATTGTTGACTAATGAGAAAATACATGAAAATCCAAGCATAGCTACATTTTCTGCAGCGCAATTACGATGAACTTACTACCATCCGTCCAAGTGTTAAACACTATTACAAGGATTTATGGCTTATTTTTCATTATTATTACCTTTCAAAAAACCTGGAACACCCTCAGATAGCCATATTAATAACACACAGTGTATGTCACAGAAAAAAGAAAGACACATTAATACGCTAAAGGCTCATATCACACTAACACACAAAGTGACACAGACATCCATTATGCTGAATTACAATCAATTTGTTAAAGCTAATATGTCTGTAACCCGATAAAATGAACTCATTTTTGTCAGACATACAAATGAAAGCAATCATCAAAATGGATAGGTCGTGTCTCGGGGCAAATTTCTGCGCATTCCATCTCTCTTACGTTCAATTATTGTGTCATTTGCCATGATAATCACATTGGGAACGTACTGGAGTTTATTCATATGTCAGTACGGCGGACCAATGTGCTTCTGCTTGCCAGCCTGAGTGGAGGAGTCATCTGCAAGCCTCCAGAGCCAGTATCCATCAACTGGAGGACACATTAAACGTCCAAACTAAACCCTGAGAGTAATTCAGCTTTAGCGACAGCGACCAGAGCTGCCAAAGCTAATCAGAATATAACAAAGGCCTGTAATAGGCTCTCAGCTCTTAAGGTCATAATTGCTGAGGATTTTATGCTGTGGTCATTTCAGCCCTATAAGTCAGAGGGAGGATCAGGTGGGATACAGCTGGAAAATCAGCAGAATTTAGTGGTTTCTTTGTTGATGTGTTGGAGATCTGTACGTCTGCCCCAGAAACTGCTCAAATTCATCACATCCAGCTGGAATATTAGGAAATGGGCACACAGTGTAGATCAAGGAAAAAGAAAGAAAGTCTGTAATCTCAAAGAAATTTAGCACTGTTGCACAAAATGAGCTAATCAATGACACATTTGAAAATGGAATTGCCTATTAAATTTCTTCCCCACTGTTAGAAATACAAGAGCCGATGCATTATGGAGATTCTTCCTTTTCATTTCTGTCCAAGAATGCCAAATCTATATAATGACGTGGATAAAAATTTGACAATACGGTTTAACTGATCCTACGACTCCGTCTTAGTTCAGATTTCTCACTAAAACTAGCAACTGTTCCCATCTAGCTTTCGCAGAGCTCCTAAAATGGGCCACTGGATCAATTTCTGACCCTGATGTTCAGTTTTATCGTTGCCACGACCTCATGAGCTGCATTTTCAGCAGCCATAGAAATGAGCTGGCTTCAGCAGCTGAGCAGCAGAGGGCCAGATTGGAGTTTGTGGTGCTAACTGCAGGCTAATGGCCTGGAGAGACCCCGCAATTCAAGTCTGTTTATCTATACACACTCAAAGAGACTCTTCTGCTGCTTGGATGCAATGTGTGTAAGCGTGTGTGTGTGTGTGTGTGTGTGTGTGTGTGTACGCTTGCCAAGCTCAGGGGGAGAGACTTCGCCACGGGACTCACCCGACTCTCTGCTGTAGACACCCGGCGCACAGCGCACCAGCATACCGTACATACAGTTAGCAGAGGCTTGGACGCAGGATTAAACAAACACACACACACATACACTCATTCACTTTCAACATATTCAACTAAATTCAAGGCTATCAAATTACAGTCCTTTCTTAGCCAGCCACCCCTGGCAGGGATCATGTTAACAGTGCCGACTGTTGGATGCTGTAATTCCTGGAAAGCAATGGGCAAGCTTTTTACAGTTTATTATCTCACGCAGCTCCCTCTCATCCATCCATGCAGCCATCACAGCAAAGGATCTCTCAGCACTTTCACCATTGCACCACTCATTCACTGGGCCATTTGGTTGCGATTTACTACCAAAGGAGTTTACAACAAATTGTTCCTTCCTCTCCTTTTTTCTTCATCTCCTCTTCTCCTGTATTCCCTTCCCATTCTGATCTGTATTATGGCATTTCATTGTGTTTTGTTTGTTTCCCCGTGACTCCTTTCATCTCTCAGTCTGTCTGGCCTCATATCATTTTTAAAGTGGACCCAAATGCTTTCCCTGGCACTTGCCAGCATGCGCTTCCAGTAAGTCTGAGACATAAATCGAATATTTGAAAAAAGACAAATAAATACAAGTGTAAATAGCCTCTTGGAAATGGCCTTAGCAACTTCTGTGTATAATTAGGCTGTCGTTGTGTGTGTGTGTGCCTGCAAGTCCGTGTGTGTCATAGGAGCGAGAGAGGGGAGAGAGAGAGAAGATGCAAGATGTTAGCAATTGTGTTTGTGTGTCTCCGTTAGTGTGCGAGTGACTAAATGCCCTTTTTAACTAATGTGTGAAATGTTCCTGGTGGGGTTGGAAATGACTTAGAGGCCCCGAGGTGACGGTAAAAGGGTCTTTTCCGTGTTGTCAGACATTAGAGTGAGGGCCTCCCCTTCCCCAACCGCCCTACACCCCCACACCTCCAGCAAGAGCAACATTTGACTAGCGAAAACACCACTATGGGTTGGAATTTATCTTATGGCTCAGTGTCTCACTGATTCACTGCTGTCTGGCTGTGATTCCAAATTAGCTTCCAGGAACACAAGGGAACGAGGGATAGAAAAAGACGGAGAGAAAGAATGACATAGTTGGCATTGTGGAAGATGATTCAGAGAAACCAATACATGTCTGGCATCTGTGAATGTCATAATCATGATGAGATGATGGGGCAACCCCTCTGTTTTTCCTTCTCTTGTTTGTTTGTGCGCATGTATGTGTGTGTGTGTTCGATCACACACCAGAGTGTATATTATGCCAGTGTCGCCAGTGAGTTGGCGTATTTGCTGTGTTTATGTGTGGGTATTGTGTCTGGACTGAGTGGTCATTGTATTCCAGACATGTGGTATATTCAGTGCAGAGTGATTCACTCCTACCAGCATCTGCTGTCTACCTCTGCAGTCTCTGAGAGGTCTGATTAACACCACACAACTGACCCACCCGGAACTGACCGGACCTGACCGGATCTGACAACACCTCCAGAAATAAACAAGAGACAACAGGATGGAACAAAGACACAGGAAGCAATCATCCCCGCTACAAATAACACACATCACAACAAAAACATTTTTTACTGGTGTGATTTCTGCAAAGAATCATTTTTCTGACCTTACCAGTTTACCAGCGGCTGATCTCCAGGGTCTCTTTGTTATGAACCTCAGTTAGCTGAAGAAGAGACAGACATGCAAACAGCACTCAGAGGAAGCCGAGTAATTGCGCTCGTATCAATGAGGACGCCAGGCACTTATGCAGTCTTTAGTAAGAAGAAAAAAACATTATTTCCTCTGCAATTTTCTCTTTGGTAATTGGAGATAAATCTAAGAATCTGCATTGTGCAATCCTATGGGTCGTAATAAGCTGAAGATTCGATTTTGGTATGGCAGTTGCATTGCCAATTTCAACTTCCCAGAATGCCACTCCCAGAGGCAAAGGAAAAACAAGCTTCGTCTATTTTCAAACTGCAATCGTCATTTTACTGAAACCATTAAATCATTTTCTTTGTCACATAATAGTTAAGGCCTCAGTAAGCTTAAAACAAAGTGCCTGACAGGGTCTGAAACCTCCTTTCTGTCAACGTGTTGGACAATTTTTTGCAATTTTCCAAAACAGGCAACCTGACGACCACGTCAGGCATGGCTGGGCCAGGTACGCAGAGGAGTAATATGACAACTGTGGCTGTCCATGTGTACAACCCACACCATCCTCCCAAAAACATGTTGTTAGGGAGTGACCTCTCTCTGGGGAAGTCTGTATACGGAGGAGGTCGGGGTGAATCCATGGGTCCAAAACACAGGAGACTTTCACCCAGAAGACCACTGGTCGTGTCCAGCGTGAAACCAAAAGTCAGCATGTAACACAATTTATTTAACTTATGTCACATATGTAAGTTAACTTATGTAAGTGGCATAAGTGACTTAAGTTACATAGCTAATGCACTTATCCAAACCCTGATATTTTCCTAAACCTAACCAAGTAATTTAGTTGCCTAAACACACAAACGAAACTGCAACCATTTCACAACATTGAAGAGTAGTTACTGGATGTAACTCCAGTTCTATATGTGCAGTTTTTGAAGTCATTGGCAAACGATCGAGTCTTTCATTTATGTATGAGGATGTGTTGGGAATAGTGTGAAACCACTGACCATTGACTGCATATCATGTCACTTGCATGCACATGCGCATGCATGTCCTATATGTGTGCACGACAAAAAAGCCCTGTAGCGTTACGAGAGGTCAAAACCTCCACCAGGAACCTTTAATGCACTAACCCTACTTGAAACATTAGAAATAAGAGCACTTGCTCTCTTTTTTGTCTTTGACTGATGTTCAAATCTAGTGAGTCTCCTCTCATCTGGACTACAGTGTTTGGACAGTAAGAGCACAACATTCAGACATACTGTGATCTGTTGGTATTGTAATTGTCTGAGCTGCTCTTTTCATCCAGAGAGACGGCCACTTCTATCGCCCATACCTCACAGACTAATCAACAGTAATATAATCATATATAATCAACCAGACTCTCTGATGGATCCATTATTTAAACACTGCATACCCACATAATATTAAACTCTAAACGGCCAAATACATCACATCAAGTAAAATTTAACAATATAAATAAAATTTGAATAAAATGTCGCACAGTTCTTCTAGAACTCTCCCATTTGATGTTGTGCTGTAGCAAAACAAAGAGTGTATCAATTAAATATTTGACTTTAATCAAGCGAGATAGGGGTTCAGTGAAATGTTGGACTGAAACAAGGCTTTGCAAATGTTTTTTTTCTTTGAGGTAGGAAACAC
>JAPZEA010000015.1:5959760-5969972 GCA_029783685.1 Heniochus monoceros | reverse complement strand
CATTTAAAATCTGCCTACTTCCTTCCCACCACTGCAAAGGAACATTACATGTACAACATTAAAGATTTGCGTGCCAACGTATTTTATGTATTAAGCCAAGGAAGATAAACTGACCACCAAATCTGTTTTGGTACTGTCCTGCTCCCTGCTACCTGTTACACACCTGTCACACACCTGACAGCGGCCCAGTACAACATGCAGCTGGTGTTGCCTCTGAGTGGGTTGGGATTCAGTGTCCTCCTTAAGAACACCTCAGCAGTTGCTGTTCAGCGGTGTGGGAATTCAAACCAGCAAACACTCTTCTCAGTGCGGCCCAGATTAAATTAATCCCACAAAATCAAAGTCTTTTGAAGATGTGTGTTGTGGTAAGTGTCACACTCAACTTGGTTCTGAAAATAGTTTTTAGCTGGTCAATCAAACATTCCCCTGAGGACAATTTAAAATAAAGGACAAAGCTTAGAAATTTCTCTGCTACATAATGAGGTGCTCAGTTAACAGCAGCAATTTCCTTTAATGTTGTCGTTAATTTTTAAAATCAAGGAGATGCCAAACTGTTGGTTTAAGTGACATAGACGCTAAATTAGGATTTGTTTTTTTCATAATCCTGAAATCACTGCACTAAACTACAAAGGGTTCCAGGTCAAAACTGGTGTTAACTTCTGACAATCACATGTGAGCCATCACAAAATGTGAACATGTGGTTTCCAGAGATTGAAAGATGCTTTTGAAGTGGGGAAGTTACATTCAGTTTGGCTATATTTCACAGATTTGTTTCAAGGAAATAAGTACTCATCTTTAGCCTGGATAAGTTGCACAGTTATGCAACTGGGTAGAGGACATGACATTCAAGACGAATTTTTAATTTAGTTGGAAATACCACATCTAACAACTGAAATTACTTCAGAGATGCAGAATGTTCCATTTAATAGCATGCAAGATAAAGATTTCAATAATTAATCCTTGAAGTACCTTTTTAAAGGTCATTATAATAAAATGTGAGTGAAAGGCTAATACACAGAAGTCACATCCAGGTACAATCCCAAACATGGTGAGCATCCTGCACAACACATACCTAATCCCATGACAGGAAAATCTCACAATTAAATTTACCTGCAGAGATTGGCAGCTGACCTCTGGCTCTGACTCAGTGCAGGCTGCAGAGTCTGCAACAGATACGGAGGAAGAGGAAGAGAAAAATCTAAATCAGGAGGAAAGAGAAGGCTCAAAAGGGGACAAAACAAAGAAGCTGTTCATTAAAAAGCTAAACCCAAGTCCAATTAATGTACAGGGGTTAATAGCCATCCCAAAATGCAACCCCACCTTTTACCATAAATAGTCAGACTGTCTATTATGCAAGGCACTGAGGGAGGGGCAGAGAGGTTAAAATACCATGCATGGCTAAGGTGGCATTAATGACCACATTCGCACTCTGGTTTTCTGTCTCTGTGCCTGCCAGCCGCTCATGCAGGCAGTGGAATGGCGGATTACTGAGCTCACTCCGTGGCCTCAGACCGGTCGTGCACCTGGCCATACAAGGACCTTGAGGAAGAGAGGATTTCACATACTGTGGAGATACACACACACTCATTCTCACACACAACCTTTATAAGACCAGGGCCACAACAGCCATAGAAGGCAGGGGTCTACTTCCAGGGGCCTCAGACTGTGTGTGTGTATCCTTACAGTGGGTGAGTGTGTGTGTGTACTGTACTGGTGCTTCAAGGGTGGCTGAGTGCCCTGTGACTCCCATGGATTACAGGGGGATAATCCACACAGTCACACACTCTCTCTCACACACACACAAATCAACAGTCAAAGACAATAACTGAGTCTGTAAGCCGTTCTTCACCTTCAGAGTTTATCCTGTGAAGCACTTTCTGAGATGCAGTCAAACCTGTAAATTGGTGCACCAGCTGGATGTCATGAAAATGTTTAATCAGAATCAGAATCAGAAATTAAACATTTACACTAGCTGGTCTGAGACTTTCTGGCTTCACAATCGATACTTAAGAGATTAAGAGACTCCAATAAGTAAAATACTGTTGCTGACAGTCATCAATAGCAATAATGTGCATATTCTCCCCGTTGATGGCGGTCTTAGCATTAGCTGTGAGTTAGCAAGAGACAGGCATGTTCAATTCTACACACGCACTCCAGTAAATGTAGCCACAATAAAAAAATATGACAGGGGAATTATGTTATTCCATTTCAAGTTAGCTTGCAAAGAATCTTGTTAGAGTCCCTCAGCACAATAAAGTTCTAGCAGTGTTAATATACAAAAGTGTTTACTATCAATAACCATTAAATTTGGGAAATTTTTATCTCCAGTTTTCACGTTCAAACTATAGTTTCAATAGTCTCATGCTGAGAAGACGTAGCATTTACTATCTTACATTCTTGTTTCATGAGGCGAGCTCAAGGTTTATTTCTACTGTTAAGCCTCCTGCGCTGATTCAGAGATAGGAACAGAGTGAAGAGGGGTCAGAATGCAGCTAGAAAAATAGTAAACTATATTTAGCCCTATTTTGTTTGACTTTATGAGGTCCCAGTTAGCCCTGGGCTAATTCTGGTGTAAAGTGGGTTTAAAGGATCTAGAACAACTGCTCAAAGTTCTCGACTTTTACTGAGATAAATTCAGAAGGTTTAGGGTTGAAAGCCAATTCAAACTGAATAGCTAGAAGGGAATATACCAGTAGCGTTACACTTAGTGGCTCTCTGTGATTCATTTAAATCTACATCATATAATACATTAAGATACTACATTAATAATACAATTTTTATTTTGCATTTTTGCCAGACTTTCACCAAGTTATATAAAAAGCATATAAAAAGAAAAAGTTATAATAGCTGCTTGTAGATTATTCAAAATTCAATTATATAATCAAATTCAATTTGATTATATATTTGAATTGTTTGAAAAAACAAAACAAAACAGACATTCCATTGTGAAAAAAAGCAACAGTACCACGGTCGTTCTCGTGCAGGGTCACCCAGAGTTTCTGGTATCTGGTAATTATGGTTCTTTTTACCGGAAAAAAACAGAAGTCCAACATATTTAAATCTCTGTCATAATGTCCAGTGAAAATAATTCCTGAGTTAAATGTGAAAATATTCCGTCTCTACATGCTGTTTTCCCCTGCTACTTCTATGATGTCCACCATCTGGCTTGCTCCTCTCCTGATTCGGTGAATTAAGAGCTTATTTTATTTAGGTGGACATACATTGACAGTGTGCAATCGCCCGGAGGGATAAAGTGCAGCATGTCTCGTGGCTGCCAGCTGTGGTGCTCTCACTAAAAACTGGACCAATTTCAAAAATTTTTGCCTCCCTTAGTCACTTAGAAAAAAAAAACATTGGAAAAGATGATCCATAAACACAGATAATATTGTTCCCATTCATCTGGAAACTCTGTAAACGTCACTGTCGTTGATTGAAAATGTAATGTATGCCAAGCTGAAAGCTGAAGGCCTAGCGAATAATTCAGACAGGATAACATGGTATAGAGTTCACCACCCAACTTGGCCACAGAGATGAAAGCTTTACAGCAAGACATAAAACATATTTAGGGTGAAATAAAAATACTTGTAAAAGTAGTCTGTTGCCTCTCATGGACATGATGCACAAAAAAATGGACATTTGAATGGTTCGAACCCATTTGTTTTTTTTTGAAGGAATAAGCAAACAGAATTTTTGGCCAATTCTGGCAGTCCTAGTCACTTAGCACTTAGCAGAGATGTTGGCTGGTTGTTCTGCCCAACTTTGTGTCCCCACTCACCTTGATCCCCTCCTGCTGCACTGTGCCCAGGTTGAGCCTCCCCAGAGAGGGCAGACAGAGGAGTGGACGTGTCCCTCACTTCTCCCTCTCCTGCTGTGTCCACCACCATCCACTTCTCCTCCCCGTCCTCCTCTTCGACTCTGTCTGTTAATTTATCCGCCGTCTCCTCGGGCCTGGTGTCTGTTCGTCCGTCCTGTTCTCTGCAATTCCTCTCTGCTAACTCATTCTTCAGGAAGTCTTGAAGGGCAAACTCCTCATCCCAGTCCAAGTCATCTCCAGTCTGAAAAGAAAAGGAAATAAGGTCTCGATAAAAAGAATGCAAAGGTGGAAACCTGCCAGAGCCTGACTGTACGAAATCCTGCTGTTGCAAACTGCAACTGGAGGACAGGAGAGGATTAGGCTGAAGTTTAGCAGTGACAGCTATCACGGCTGAAAAGAGCATCACTGCAAAACCTTTCCAACAGATACCTCTGAGAAAAAGATGAAATAATACTGGACATGTAATTGACAAGTGATTTCTGGAAAAAAAAACTGCAGAATAATCACCAGCAAATACCACTGTCAGCAAAACCTAACCGAGCTCATATAGATTATCTTTTCTTGTCAATACTGTTCTTTTTGTTGATTAACAGGTCCAAGGGAAATACAGTTTTAGTGGATAGTCCCTGATCCAAAGCTACACTGAATAAATGATTTCAAAGTGAGAACTGTGCTTTTTGTCAGAGCATTAGTAACTTGTTTACTGTATGTAAATCTATCTACCTCAGCACCAAGTTCATTACGTTTGCAGTAAAAACAATGGTGATGTAATGGAAATGTTCAAGCGTGCCTCAGTGCCTTTTGTGTGAGGAGCAGTGCGTAGGTGTGTGGTCGCATCTGATACTCTGTGTGTGTGTGTGTGTGTGTGTGTGTGTGTGTGTGTGTGTGTGTGTGTGCACATGTCCACTTCAGCCGCCAACTCGCACTCAGCTCTCTTCTACCAGATACTCCATCTGTCTGAATACAGCAAGAACTCTGTCACTGCTTTCCAACCAAGCCCTCCAATATCCTTCTATTGTGGTAACTGAATGTTAATACAGACAAAAACACACACATGTTAATTATTAAAGTTGAATGCATGCCAAATTGAATGTGACTTTGATGCCACTGAGCATCTAAACAGCGTTTGCAACACTTGTTCACCTCCCAGATGGTGTCCATTTTATTAAGTATTCTAAAAACAATGGATACTGACAACAGATTAAGGTTAAAAGATTATTTATGAGAATGGTGGAAGCAAGCTGCTACTGTTTATTGAACATAGCTTCACAGATTTAAACCCCTTTACCCAGCCCACCCTTCCTGACTGACCTCTTCCTCTGGTGCAGGTGTCTGGCATGAGGCCTCTCTGCTGTCCTGAGGTGTCTTTAGCTGCTCCAGCTCCTCACACAGCTGCCGCTTCTGGTTCTCCTGCTCCTGCACCCTGCATGCAAAAAATTAAAAATCCTGCTGATTAAAAACAGCAGAGTGGTTGTTCTTCTTTCTACAGAACTGTGAAACATGCAAATCATCAAAGCACTCTTAACTCTTCCAGAGGCAGAAAATCCTATCCTAGAAGACAGTGTAGTGGACATACTGTACCCAATCCGCAGGCCCATGCAGTGTCCCATTCTGTTGCCCAGGGTGACCAGCGCCAGTTCTCCGACTGGCCCAGTAACGATTCCTTCACTTCACGGTTTTTAGATCCAGTCCCAGTCCGACCCTCTAATCTCAGACTACACAAAGAACCTCAAAAGTGTCCTACAACAAAACCCTGATCCTCGCACTCTGTTATAGTCCAGTTTTTGAACAAGTCTGTATTAGCCCAAACACTCCAGGGCAGGAGGTAGAACTACACTTACAATGAGTCCTCTTCAGCTTTCTTTTCTCCCAAACAATATTAAAGTTCCTGAGTATACCCTGGCAACTGAGCACCAGTAAATCCCAGCTGGACAGCCTGACCAGTTCCCTCTCTCTGGTCTGATACTGTGCCACGCTAGCTGGGTTATATATCTGAAGGGGATGTCCGTCTCCATGAACACACACATAAACAGACACACACATGGACAAGGCAAACCCACAAAGAGTCAGAGTGAAGTCCAGAATTGGCCCAGACCCAGATCTAATGAGGCGGGCCCATTGGGGTCATTAAGGTCAGGATGATTGACAGGACTTTCCCCCACTCAGCACAACTGACTGGCCAACTGAGACAGAGCACTGGAGAGCAGAGATACTCACATTGCAGGGGTCTGACATGAAGTAATATGTAGTGTTATTTATGTAGAGTTTCAGGAAGTTTTAGAAATGTTTCTCTGACAGGCAGATCTCCTCTAACAGCAGAAATAACTTAACTGGTTGTATGAAATCCTCTCATCTGTGCCCAGATTTGAATTCGTTCAGGACCATGTGGCATTTAAGATCCTGGAAGCTCTGCAAGCACCCAAACAAGATTATAGAGACAGCGAGGCTTGCATGGACTTGTAAGGTCAGCTAGGCTAAGCAACTAACCTTGATAGCTCATTATGCCTAGACTGCATTTCTTTCAGTTTTTTTCAGTTATTATGCTTGCTTGTACATTGCTTTATCACCCTCTAGCTGTCCTATTTAAATGATTTATAGCGCAGATTTAAAGTGTACAGCACAAGTGCATTTAGGCACTTTTGCTAGTTAAAACAGCACATAATCTGGGCATAAAGTAAGGCACAAAGGGGGCTGTATTCAGTTTCTTAATCATTAGTGTCTTTTGGGTGTAACATGAATTAAATGTCATCTAACATTCCCTTTAAAAGGCAGGTGCAGATTCGGCAAGTTGGTGAAGCAAGCAGTTTTCTGCTAAGGAAACAGATCTGCTCGTGTTCGAAGTGAAGCACACAAGTAGACCATCTACAAGAGTAGCAGGAATCCACTGAAGCTCCCTGAGGTGAAACAGGTATAGGAGGATCTTATTATCTCAGTAATAAGCCCCTTAAATAGCAGGAAAGTCCTGTGCAATTTACCAACAAAAACCTGGTCTAGGTGCAGTATTTTCCTGCTATTTGCAATCACTTTCTGCTGCCACAAGATAGCCATGCCCCAGCAATGCACCTGACCACACCTCATTTTAGGATCAACACGCCCATAGATGGCACAAGAACAATTACTGCTTACACAAAGTGAGTACTAGGCATGAAAATGACAACTGTGTTGGTCGGAAACTAGCAATGATACTCGTGCTGAGCTGTCTGCCCCTTAGCACCGACTGTAAAACAGGGCCCAAGCTCTCTTACTGTTGTGTTCTTCACAGACATCAGTATTACCTTATTTTGACAGAAAATGAGTTCTTTAGTTCTGCCTAGCAGGGTTTAATTCAACCAATGAGATCATTGCTACACAAGAACAACTCCACCTTAAAGACCTGTTTTCTTACCTTACAATCAAGTCTTTAATTAGCCAGCACAAGATCCAAAAATCTATTCTCTTCCTTCTTCCTCTGGTATTTTCTCCTTTGCCTCCGTCTGCTGCCACACTCTCAAACATCACTCACGTCAGCGCTCAGCGGCTCACACATTTCTGACTGCCCACTGATTTTCACATAAACTGCCACACATGCACAACAAAACATTTACTCACCTGACTGAAAGGTGCAGGATCTCGGTACGGGACCTCCTCATGTTACTGGCCATTTTGATCAGCTCCTTCTCCAGCGAGTCTGTGTACTGGGCCAGCTGGTCCAGGCTGAGGGCCCAGTCTGCCCGTCTTGTGTCCAGCTCGGCCTGCACCGTCTGCGGGAAGACGAGGCTGAGGGTCAGCCTCTCGCTAGGTGAAAGGCCACAAGCAGCTGCACGGCCTGAATAGCTGCACGTCTTTTACACCTCCGAAAAGTTCTGACACCTAACTGACGCACAATCTCTCTGTGTCAGCCGGCACACTGAAGCAACAGAAGCCTGACTTGCACTGGTACAGCTCTGCTCCACAAATGATTTCTGTCTCATTTGGTATGTTTACTGCTGTATGGCAGTACGTGGCTAATGAATGCAGAGTGGCAACAATGCAGGAGGAGGGGGAAAGAGAGAGAGAGACAGAGAGAGAGAGAAAGAGAGAGAGAGAGAGAGAGAGATACAGAAAGTTGGTGTGAGGGAGGAGGGGAGTGGGTTGTGTTCATGGTACAACACACTGACTAAATAGCACTGCCTGGATGGGGCCTGTTGGAGAGTTATATAAGAGAGAGATCTCTAGAGAGGAGAGATAGTGGGTGGGAAGGAGAGAAAGAGCAGAAAGGCAGTGATAGATGGAAAAAGAGAGCAACAGGTGGAGGGAGAGGATGCTAGAAATCACACTACATAATTTCATGATTCATATGGAAAAAAAATTCTGAAACCTCCTCAGTCTGAAATCAACCCAGACACATATGCATATATACAGACACCAACAGAGCGGTACAGCATGAACCTGCAACTTTTCTTAAGCTTACATCACATGTTGCAGGTCGGTTGACATTGAACAAAAACATGTGAAATGTGTCTGTGAAAGTGTGTGAGAAGATCTGACCTGGAGACTGGTGTCTGTGTTGCCCTCTGGCTGTGCGCGGTTGTCCAGCAAGCCTCTAACTGTGGACAAGATGGAGTTGCTTTCCTCTGTGAAATCTCTTTTCTGAGAAGCAAGGAGGAAGCACATGGTGAGAGAAACATAGTTTAAGAAGGAAAGTCAAGAACTGAAAACAATATGTGCATCAGACACCATTTATTAAGACACAAAAGTTTAAATGCATTCATAAACCTAACATCATACTATGCTAATTGTCTATTCTAAACCTGGTAGTGATTGAATTTGACTAAAAATTCAAGATGACTGTCACTTTCAGTTGTACCTCGACAGTTATTGCAACAACAGTCTTGGGTTTGGTGTAATTAGTCTCAAAAGTAACCACGTTATGGTACAAGGACACTTTGTCTGTCTTTTTTGTGTTGACTGGAACAGAGTAACATTTACAGTCAGATTGCTAGAGAGATGCAAATTGTCCACTAGTCACCAATCGTCCAAAATCAATTTAAGAATTTAAGTGCAATTGAAGTCTTCACACACTTAATCACACTAGGTTACCAGTTTCTTTAGGAGGCTCTTGAACTCCTGAGCCATGTGTTCTGGGCTGGGTCACTGCAGCATCAGCAGCACCTCACTGTCCAGCGTCTCATCCAGCGGGGAGGCGAAGCTCATAGTGGTGGACAAATGGTCAACTCCATGAGGGGCCTGCAAGAGAAAGCAATATATAAGCTAGAAGAACTTAAAACTGTCACCATTAATATGATTTTCACAGAGGTTGAACTGTGTCTAGTACATAGCATGTGAAGAACTGCATCTGATGTTCAGACAATGCCTCATATTGTGTGTGAGGTCCTGCTGCCTGAGGAGGAAAAATCTTTCAGAATGAATCACCTGCCTGCAGGCATAAAGATGAGATTAGAGGCGCTATAAACTGATATATTATAAAACTGCCAAAATAAACTGTCTGTCAGTGTGAATGCTGTATCAGTGTACAATGCGTTCAAGTTTATATATGACAGCTACAAGGAAGACATCCAAGAAGTGCAGCAGTCATGAATTCTGTCGGAATAAAAGACCAAAGACTGAAAAAGTGTGTACAAAGAAATGAGAACAAATGAAAAAACGAGAGAAGTAGGATCAGGTGAATAAGAGATATGAGATTGAGAGCAAGAAGGAGGGAGGAAAGAAATAGAGAGCATATAAGGGGAGCAAATGAAAAAGACAGTAAGGGAGTGCTGACCTCCAGTGGTGACTGTGCCAGAGCCAGTTCTGTCTGTAGGGATCCTGAGGTGCTCTGGTTCAACCTGTAGGCCACCGACAGGGACAGACCAGCACTGTGAGAGACACGAGGACGGGGATGCAAACAAGTTACAAACAAAGACACTCATTAAAAAAGGTGGTAATGAACAAATCATTGGTTAGAGACCAGAACACGCCAATAGATATTTAAAGATACAGTTTGTGGCCTACAGGATTTCTCTTCCATACGTTTACAGTGTTAAAAAAATAAAACAAATAAAAGGTAGCTAATGTTAACTTCCTTCGTAGTAACCCTTAATATCTCAAACCCTGGTTCACTTACCCAGCCAGGTCTGGGTGCATCATCTGCATCTGGTTCTCCAGCTTGCTCTTGTCTGCCCTCAGCAGCTGGAATCAACAGAGACACCAACATGACTCAGTCCATCACATTAGTTATTTAGAGGTCAACTACGTTGCCTGCCATTGCCCCACCGGAACAAAACTGCCGACAACAAGGCCTGTGTGTGGCAGCAGGTGATGTAATTCCCACAGTCAATCAGCCAGTGACGCACATGCTGATAATAGTACCAACACACTGGACATAGCAGAAAACACTAAAAATTCTTATACTGGTGTGAAAGAATATCAAATTTAGCTTT
>JAPZEA010000015.1:5896209-5907821 GCA_029783685.1 Heniochus monoceros | reverse complement strand
TTTGCTAACCTGCCTGTCACTCAGTTGAGCATCCTAGGACTGTGGCTTGCTCAAGCAGCTGAGTGAAATGGATAGTAAAGCTTTGTGTGGAGTTGACATGCATAACAGCTCTTGATACTGACACATTAAAAGTATACATCATGACAGTCTGCAGCTGCATCTTGCTTCAGGGCACATCTGCCCACTATATTTTCAGTCCCGTTTGCAATATTAGCTCTGACCAATATGGCTGCCCAACTGTACTCTAATAACCACAGAGCCTCTGGGACAACTCCAGACTGTAATCGTTAGTTCTTGGGACGCTAATGAATTCTCTTCATTATGATGTATTATAAAGAACATGTGTCTGTGTAGCTTTTTGATCTATTGTGTGGTAGAAGTTGAACTGTTTTGAGTTTTGGGGAGCTCGGAGATGCTAGCTGGCCTGCTGTGTCATTGGTGGCTGTTCTGGCTCTGTGGCGGTGCTTGTTCTGGAGAGTAAACAAATTGACATCCCCTTCTCTTGGTGCCTCAGCTTTGTGTAATTTGCCCAAACCTTGGTCTGTGTGTGCGTGTGTGTGTGTGTGTGTGTGGGTGTGTGTGGGTGTGTGTGTGCATGCATGTGTGTGTAATGTGAAGTGAAGTGAAGAGAGAGAGCGGCAAAGAGGTGGAGTGGCAAGAGAGAGACAGAGAAGTGACACAAATCAATGTGAGCACCCAAACCACCATCACCAGCAGCAGCAGCAGCCTCCCCGACCTCCATCACCTCTCTGCCTTTCCCTGGGAGAGACGGAGAGAGACAGAGTCACAGGAAAGACAGTCTCCTTCGTCACGCAGCATCCGGTAAGTTGTAACAGAGATAGATTTAAATCCCACCATATGCAAGTTGTGGAAGCCATGGCAGGAAGGGTGCGTTGGCAGTTTGACTCGTCTCTCCAAGGCGCAGAGTGCACAGAGCAGGGCAGACGTGGCTGGTACCTTTTTCTGCTTTTCCCCCGTGCACCAGCTCCTCTCCGCTGCTTCTGTCACCGCCGCTGCTACTGCAGGAAAGAGATAGATAGAGAGCGAGAGAGAGAGAGAAAGCTCAGAACAGGACAGTGAGAGAGCTGCTGCTGGTCCTCCTCTATCCATATGTTTTGAAGCCTGCTGGGGATTAGGGATTGGATCGAGGGAAGCTTTTTTCCGCCAATCACCACCCTGCCTCTCAGAAAGCAAGAGAGAGCTGGTGGATGAGTAGAGGAGAGAGAGGGAAAGGTAGTAGAGAGGTAGTTCTCTGAGACATGATGTGAATTTTGCTTTAATATTCATGTAGGAACTTAAAGTTTGATTGTGGTATTCATTGCTGTTGCTATAGTATTCATACGTGGATGTACCTGTGTGTCCTTGGTATCCATCAGTGAGTTTAAGAAACTTCATGCATTTTTTAAAGGACTGTTAAGTAGAAGTTATGCTACTGTGTGACTGTCACATATACTGTGCATTCATATTTACCCTTCCCAATACTTTACCATATTTATTACCTTTGGAAAAGTTGGTGTCTTGACTGGAATTTAAAATGAAGTTCTGAAGTTGAATGAGGATTAGTCAAACATGCAAGTGTTGAAGATATTCAGTGGGATTGTGCACTTTACATTCTTGCCAGTGATTTTTCACTTTCCTTCAATCACCAAGTTTTATTGTTTGGTTTTGCTGTCATGTTGGACTAAATTTTGTATTCTGTACAAAATGAATTCCTTGGCAGTCCTTGAATTCAGCTTTTATTGTACTATCGCTACAATTGTTGCTTTGTTAAGCTGTGACAAAATAGGATACATACAGTCCTCTCACAAAACATAGTCTTTTTTTCGGATCAGTTATTCTACCATGAAACCCAGTTGATGTTTTTTTTTTACATTTTTTAACTCTTCAAAACTTGAGCTAACTTGAAATTGTCGCTATTTGGTTTGGACAGTAATCTCTTTTTTTTTGAAGTTCAGAAACATCTCCCCTGTAAACTTTAAGCTAAAATGGTGAACATGGTACCATTATACTTGCTCATCAGCAGCATGTTAGCATTATCATTGTGAGCACGTTGGAACCCTGAAATTAGCATTTAGCTCAAAGCACCGCCTAAGTACAGCCTCACAGAGACGTTATTAAGTTATAAGTAGGCTTTTTATATACTGCATGATATGGCCATGAAAACACAAGGTATAATCAACCTTTAAAATATAATTCCTTATATGTGTTCACCTTTCATTTAAATACTGAATTCTAATAAAAGGCAAACAAACTGACATCAGAGTCATACTTTTCTAATACAATGTCTTCATATCAGTCTTCAGTGCAGGATACATTTTTGAGGAAAAGTTTAATATTTCCTTCACATATGTTGCCATGAAATAGTCATCCAGTTCACGGTCTTTTTGTATGTGTATGCGTCAGACTCTCCTGCAATTTCCTTTCTAACAAGCTTTACATGTCTTGGCATCCTGCCAGCTAATGCCTGCCTTTATGGCATGAGCGCAGTGTGTGTAAGTGTGTGTCTGTGTGACTTTGGCCACGGGAACTTCCTTGAGCAGTGTGTCTTTCTCATTAAGAGTTTAGAGACAAACTTTGCTCTCCTTGTTCATCTGCGATTTGAGGAATCATGGAATCCTGCCACTGTAAAAGTTGAAGCTGTTCAAGGCTGAAGAGATTTCACCGTAAAACTGTCTTGTTGGTGCATAAAGTCTGCTCCTGTATGATTAAGATCTACTTTTTCACTGCTAAAGCACACTACCGAACCACTTCTTCTATTGAGCGGTGCTGTCTTATACCATTAGTAAGGGCTCAACTGACCTACAGTAGATTATTGATGGCAAATAATTTTTCTCCATGAGAGAGGTCTGCCTGTAATTTATACAGTACATGACAAATTGGAAATATCATGTAACTTAACTTTGATCTTTGAGTTAATTAGTTATTATAATTCATTAGTCAGCACCAGAAATACTAGTCAGTTAAACTTATTATTATTTTATTAATGTATACATTTAAATTACAGGGTAATTCTGTTCTGTTATCCAGTAATTGCTGTTTTTTACGCTGAAAATCTATTGAAGCCCAACATATTTTAATCTCTTCAGTCATAATGTGTGGCGAAAAGAGTTAGATGTGAAAATATTCTGTCTCTATGCGCTGTTTTTGCTGCCTCCCTCTCTCTTGCTCGTCTCCCGATTCAGTGAATTAACCAAAGTTGGTGGTAATTGTTGGAACAATGGAAAGATGAACTAAGAAGGCTTTAATGAGTTTTATTTTGTTTCAGTTGTGTTTGAATGGCGTGTTTTACAATGATAAAATTACTGTTTCTGTAAATGGAGTCTGGTAGATTTGACAAGAGCGATATAGTGGCTGTTTCTGGTGGAACAAAAATTATTTTACTCTTTAACAAAAAGTCTGTCTCTGTAGGGATTCTTTCCATAATTTTATCAGACACGTAGAATAACAATCTGAGTCTGTCAGTGGCAACACTTTTAGTGGATGAACAATGACGGGCGCAATTGTCCTCAAGGATTTTGTTGCAGCCTCTTTCGCGGCTGCCGGCTGCAGCGCTCTCGTTCAATACTGGTCTAATTTCAAATCCGTGTCCCCATTTGTCACATACACACATAAACATGGGAAAGTAGGGACCATAAGCTTAGGTAGTATTTCACTGTAATTTCTCTCATTTGTCTGGGACATTGAAATTTTCCAGGTCATGTGGACTGGCACCCTGATGCACGGTGCAAAGTTGCAGTGGCATTTAAAATGTGATTTGGTCATTGAAGAATGTGATGTTGAACAGTGTTATCGTTACAGATTAAAATGTGCTCAATTTTGACCGTTTTCTGAGTTTTCTTACTTAAATACTAATTGACTAGTCTAAGTTTCAACTTCAGTTCAAACGTCAGGGAAATTAGTCATTAGGAACATTCCTATTTCTGGCTCATTGCACTTATAGCTATGGATTTTATTATCTAACCTATTCATTTCTGAGCTTTTCTGTATTCAGATTCCTCCAACCTCCGTCCTATATTTATTTAAGAGCCAATTGTAGTCATAGCTGAGTCATACTGTACCTGCACTGAATGTGAAGTGTGTCCGCTATTTACAGTCATACAGTATCAGTTGCTGCTGCTTGGCAGTAGTGGATGTTGTTATCAGGCTGGAGCATCAGGGATTGGTTTCCGCTCCATTTTTGACAGTTGAAAACTCATGTACTGTACATAGAAGCACACAGACACTCTGTGCTTGAGTGTGTTTGTGTGAGTTGTAGTCAGTGTGCACAACTCCTGAGGCCCACAGAGCGAGACACATTGTTAGATGCAGTTAAGAGTCAGACAGAGAAAGACATCTGTCAGTCCCTGAATGGTATTTTCCCAATGCGACTGATGAGGTACTCTCTCTCTCTTTCTCTCTCTCTCTCTCTCTCTCTCTCTCTCTCTCTCTCTCTCTCTCTCTCTCTCTCTCTCTGACTCTCTCTCTCTGACTCTCTCTCTCTTGCTGTGTGCCTTCCTGTATGTCCAACTAACTGTCTGTCTCTCCAGATTGGCAGAGTGGACTGTATAGCAGACTCAGACTTGTGTCAGTCTCTCTACATTCATAAACCCTGTGTTGCTGTCTTCAAAGGACTGGGAATCCACGACTTTGAGATCCACCATGGTGAGTATTGCACACTGTAGTTTAGTGTCCTTATACCCTTCTGTGTTCTTCTGTCTGCTGTGGCTCAATGGATGGCAGTGTCGGTCTCTCTGTTGGTCCACCGTTTTTGACCAGACTGAAATTTATTATAAAACTGTTGGATTGATTGCCATAAAATTTTGTACAGATATTCGTGGTACCCTGATTATAACTCTTAATGACTTTTCTGCTAGCACCACCAGCAGTTCAAAGTTTTACTTATCCAGTGAAATATCTCAACATCTACCTGATGGATTGCCATGATATTTTGAAGTGACATTCATGATTCCCAGAGGCTGAGGTCTACTGACTTTGCAGAACCCCTGACTTTTCCACTCACGCCACCATGAGGTTCACATTTGTGGTTTAAAGTGAAATATCTTGTCAACTGTCGGGTGGAATTTGACAGACAATCATGCTCCCCTCAAAATGAATTGTAGTAACTTTGGTGTTCCTTCATTTTTCGTCTGATACCATCTTCAGATTGTGCTGATTGTCCACTATTTTGGTTTATGACCGAATGCCTGCAAAACAAATGACATTCCCATCAGCCTCAGCTGTAATTTGTGTTTAGTCCTAATTAGCAAATGTTAGTATGCTAACATGCTAAAAACGATGGTGAACATGGTAAACATCACACCTTCTAAACATAATGTTAGCAATGCAGCTGAGAGCATGTTGCCATGCTAGCATTATCATTTAATTCAAAGCACCACTGTGTCTGATTATAGTCTCACAGAGCTGCAAGCATGGCTATACACCCTCAGTCTAGTTACTCGTCAAATGTGTTGTCAATTCAGTCCTTCTGGATCAAATGAGTCATTTCCACTGCATGGCACTGCATAGCTCAACTGAACCTGACTCGCTTGGAACAGTTCTCTTTTGGTTTTCCATTGGCAAAACTTGTGAATAGTACCTGGTACTTTTTTGGTATTACCTTGGACGAAGTTCCAAGCAAGCTGAGCTAATACCATAAGGTGGAGTGCTTAATTGGTAAGAGAGAATTACAGAATTTCCCAGGATCTCCTGCTTTTTCCAGTAGTCTTTTGTCTTCCTGCCTCCTGTCTGTTTGAAAACAGTTTGTTTCCTTGCTGCCACAAACAGCCACATACCGTGAATTAAGAATGCCATCCCTGCGATATCCTCCATTGTTGCTGTGTTTGTGTGTGTTGCATTGAAATTGATGTCACAGCAGTTTCATGTAGCATTGCTATGACCGTCAGCTAAGTATCCTGCCTATATTGACGGGGTACATTGAGGGCATCTGCAATGGAAAAACAAAATCAAGAAATGTACCTGGTACCAAAAGTGACTCCAGTCAAGCCGTGCTGACCATGCAGTGGAAATGAAGCTAAACAGTGTTTCACTTTTCCAACACACCTTCATCATGTTTTTTTCATTTGTGGTCAGCCAGCATATTCTTGTTAATTTAACTAAATTAAGTGAAAATCACACCTGCATTAATTCTGCACAGCCGCAGATTTTTTTGCAATAACTTCATCTAATCTTTCCTCATTTGTGTTGAGTGTTTTGACAAAGACATACACAGAAGGTCCTTTTGCGTATCCAGTCAGGAGATTAATCTAATTTGTTTTGAACTAATTGTTTTGTTTTCAATGGGGGGCAAGACACCTCCTTGTAGTTTGGGACAAAATGCCCCTGGAACATCTTCCCCAACACCTATATTGTTCAATACAGTCTGATTGATATTGCTGTGGAAAAATAATTACAATTGAAATAAAAAAATATATAAAAAATTAAAAAAGAAATAAATAATTACAGTGACTCAATACGCATAAAAACTGCTAACTTGCTAACTGCTAATTTATCATTCAGATGAAAAAGAAAGATTAGTGATGAGCAATCCACAATTTATTGACAGATTTTACAGTGAAAGAATTCAAATATTGTGTTAATTTGTTTCATTTAATGCCATCAAACCTCATAAGTGCCCTAATATTTAAAGTACTTGGCCTTTTAAAATATCTTATTTTAGTATAAGTCTGAAACAATTAAAAACCAAATGCACTTACAGTACAGCACAGTACTCATGTAAATTATACAATGTGTAGAGATGCCTAGTGGGGTAAGATTATTACGTTTATTGCAAGTTACCGATCCCACAACTGGGTTAGTTTATACACAATCATACTGAAATCACATTCAAACACCAAATATATCTTAAAGTTCTTTACAGGAGGTATCATTATCCATCTTACCCTCCTGTTATTACAACATCATACATATTAAAACAGTAAACACACAAATAAAGTAGCATTCAAGTAGTATTTAATATTAATAAGACACAATAAATCATACTGACTGGAAAACTTGTGAGAAGCCTGAAACAGTGAAACATTTATGAAGTAAATCCGATCTTGAATAACACACCAGATGTGAAGTGGTGAATAACAGATCATGAAGGTGATGCTGACATTATAGTGTGCAGTCAAATGTTCTGTTTCTAACTGAATTAATGTGTTTCTTAATTAACAGTATAGACATATATTTGTGCAAATACATCAGACATTAAGTGACAGATCTGAAGCTCCTTGACGTCCGGGACCTGGACTCCGAAGGGTGATATTTAAGTCACGGACTGGACTCAGGATATATGCTGACGGAGCTCTTCGCCTGCTTTCCTCCTTGGTATTGCACCGTGCAGTTTAAAGGCTTATTGAAGTCAGAGGCCAGAGGATTAAAGGTCAGGGTCTACACCGTTTCCCACTTCCATGCGTTCAGCCTCCTTGATCGGTGTTTGACGGTTCCTGGGCGACTCCAGGACAACTGAGGGGGAATAGATGGGCAGGTGTGAGACACAGAGCAGCGGGCGGTCGCTTTATTGTTCACCTCCACAGACAGAGACGGAGGCTGTGGATCACCTGCAGAGTTGAAATATGATACCAATATGAATCATAATGCAATGAATAAAATGTTAGTGTATTGCCTTAAAAATGATTAAAATAATCCACACAATACTCACGTATAACATCAATGGACACTGTGTTTTTTGTGTAGGAGAAGCTTTTGTATTGGGGCATTTCAATCCTGAAGTAGAAAGGGCCAACATCAGTCTGCCTGACACCATACAGCACCATGGAGCAGTTGAGTACTTGCAGATTTCCCAAAAGCTGGGTTCGTTTTTTGTACTCCAGAGGCAGTTTCACTTTGGGGAGATTGGTTGAGATGATCTTTCTCCCTTTCATCCAGAATCCTTTCCACCTGTTCAGGATCGCTTTTGAGGTGGGCTTGGGGTAGAAGTAGGTGCAGGGTATAACCACGCAGGAGCCCTGAACAGCAGGAATCCTTGTCGGTACGTTTGCTGTCCATCGCCTGGACTGCGCGCCGTGGATCACTAAAAACAAGACAGAAGATCGATTTACCATTGAGTCAAGTCTTTCTTTCAACTGCATTTTAATGTGGGACTCACCATGTAACGACAGAAAGGAAAGCCACAACTTCAGCTCCATCACTGATGAGGAAGACTAATTGAAAGTGCAAAAAAACACATAAAGGCAATGAAAAACATATGAAACTGTATTTCTGCCAATAATTCACTCACCTCTGAATCCTTTTAATGGCTGGATGAATACGGTCTCACTTACAGAGCTGGTGAGTTTTGTGCCGCGTCTCTGGATGTCACATTTATAGTCTTGCTTCATCCTTTGCAGTTAGAAGTGTTTTACAAAGTGTTGAGCTGATCTTTATTCAGCTACAGCAGAAGCCTAGGAAACAGCTGTTGTTGCAATATGTGATTGTTTCTCCCTGACTTCTGTTACACTTTTCATGAACAAATGAATACAGAAATAAATTCCACAGAACACTCCCAGTAAAACAGAACAGTTCCAGTAATGAACAGGAAGAAACAGTTTGTCTCACTGCTGATAAAAAAACAACGACAAGGGATACATTAACAAAAGAGTCCACAGAGGACTGTTATGCAGTAAAGACTCCCTCAAATACACCAAAGAGGGCTGAGCCAGTCTGCAATAAAGAAAAAGCTGTGAGGACATTAAAGATGAGTTAAGATAATGTAGTTATTTGTTTATTTATAACATTACCACATTCAAATTTTGCATTTTACTAGTCCATCGTTCAAGGGAAATACCACAGTTAGCCACATTTCCTTTAGAGGAAATCATCTTTATATACATTTCACAGCTTTGCCATTCAGGCATATTGTCTCACTTTGAAAAGTCACGTGACGGTCGGTCAAATGAGATCCTAAAACAACACAAATAAGTATTAAAAAAGTTAGATAGCTGAAAAAAGAATAGGATTAATAAAAATGACCTATGTAAGTTTGTAGCTAACTTCCGGGTAGATCATATCTAGGAGACTGGGCTGCAAAGCAGTTGAAGGTTGTGTGATATGTTTTAAAGGATGGAATAAACATTTATTTTGTTTAGTCTGTCACATAAGCGAAATTACAGTATGGACATACATGAGACACTAACTCGAGAGTCTGAGAGACAAACCCTGGGAAGACAACAGTCTCTCAGCTATGATGACAGCCCCGTGCCAAGTATGCAGGATGTTGATACAGCCAAGGTCGAGAAAGTCTTATTCCTCAGCAGCCTCGTCTGCCTTCTTTGTTTGTGGTGAATTAGCTTCCAAAGCCTGTTTGCACTGACATGTCCGAGTATAGATTCAGTTTTTCTCAATAATGATGATGTATTTCTTATGGCAAGATTATGATGTGACGCTGAAAATGCACTAATTAATAACTTGCAACTTATGACTGTGCCTTAAACGGAGAGGGACATTTGTTATATCTGCTCTGATGTCAGTGCAGCCACTGTTGCTTGTGATGAGTTTTTTTTTTTCTTTCACAGTTTGCCACTGACCAACTGTCAGATGCAGAGGGGCATGTGCACAGCAGGTAAAATATGTGTAACTTCCAATTCTTTTATTTTCTTTATGAGGTCTGAACAGTCACAGTTCAGTATGAGTCTGACAGAGAGTGAATGGTAGCTGTTGCTCACCACAGTGAAAGCACAAAACAGTGGTGCCACTATTATCACTAACTTCCACTTAATTTACCACAACATTTACATAGTTCTACTGTTTATTCAGCTTTCTACACCAGTTGCAGTGCAGTGGAAGAGGAGTAGACACTATAGCTCACAGAGGACAAGCAATGACATCCACTTTTAAGCCTTTATTTTTGGTACAGTCCTTAAATTAAATGTCATATCACAAGTAACAACTTAATCTCTAAACTGGAAAATAAACGAGAAGAGAAATAAGAAGTTTCAGCTCCAGCACAGATGACGCAGGAAGTGAATTAGCAAACATATTGAGAAAGACTAGAAAAAACACAATGTATTATTTCACTAAACCCAAGTTGTCATGTGAGATTAGACAGTTTTTTTTTGACAAGCTTAGAAGATATCTTAATACATTTCGCAGAAAACAGAACTCCAGTAATGAGATGTTACAAACAGCTTGCAAAACCAATGTGATAAAATGCTTGTCTCAGTGGTGCAATGACGCGCTAGAACTGGCAGGCTAACTGGTTGGAGATCTGTGTTTACTGTACGCGTGAACATATAAGGAATGAAAACCAACCATGAAAAGCAATCAAAGGATCCTAGATCATGTAAGGCAATAGTCTTAAATGAAAATCTTCGCTTTTTACAAAGAAATTGAGGTTAAGGTGGTTAATTAATAAGCAAACATTAATTGCAGGTCTTTGAGGAGACATGAACTCTTGAACCACCTTTACACTTGCTGTAATACATTTGGGGCACGCTACTTCCTGCATCGGCACTGAACATTGCTATTGGACGTAAATTGGGAGGTGCAGAATCGTCCATGAGTGTCACCCCCACAGATACAGGGCTTTAAAGGATAAGTTCAGCTTTTTTCGAGTCTATCTTTACATGCCCATACGGTATGTAAACTGCAAGAGTTATTGGTTACTGTAAAAATCCTCACCATGACTCCAGTGTAAGAGATGGGGAAAAAAAATCCACAGTCGTTGGTACAATTTTAAAGATGGGGGTCTGTAACACTAGTAAAAATGTGTTAAGATTCACATTTATAATAATAAACTGTACATTATTAAGTCCAGTCCAGGAATGGCTTGGCTCATAAGCCTCTCACAATTTCTCCAACAATGAGCCAGTAAATAAGGAGTATGTGTAACTCTGCTGTTCTTCATTTTGCAGTGACATATGGTCTTTGTCTAATCGCTTACAGAGAGTTATGCATCCTTTCTTCCTCGTGACAAGATAATCCTGTCGTGATACATCCTACACACCGTGACACATGTTCACACACATGTGTGCAAAACAACATAGAATACAGAAATAGGATGAAGTTTAAGTCCAAACAGACTGGACTTTAGATGGAGCTTTTCTACTATTTTGAATAATCCACATTTGCATATATATTGTCTGTGTGATCCATGTGATCCATCTGATCTGGAGGCGCCTGCAAAGACAGAAGTTGGGTTACATTAAAGGTGCAATGTGTAAGAATTAGCCACCTGTCGAAGGTTGATCCAAACAATCACTATGCTATACTATACTGCTCTGTAGTTATCTTTGCATTTAGCTGCTGGCTGCTGTATTTTATTTCTTGACATTTGTGAGCTTATTTTGTTTATTTATTAGATTTTAAAAATCGAAGAGTACTTTGAAACATAGCACACTCATACTCCCCACTGAAATTACGCTTTAGGACTATCACCTCTTGAGGTATAAAGTGGTATTCCGAGACAGGACGGGCTGCAGCTAGCTGGTTAGCATGCTAACTTCACAGACGTCTTTGTGCATGCATGTGCACATGGGCGATGCAATACATATTCCTACCAATGGCGTCACATTATTCCTCTGATCTACAGTTGGCAGTAATGCAAGACGCATGTTTTATGAGGAGGGAAGTGCATTGTTGTGGTGGGCACCTTTAAGGTAAGCTTTAGCTGATAAAAGAGTTATAGGAGTTCT
>JAPZEA010000015.1:5808831-5822372 GCA_029783685.1 Heniochus monoceros | reverse complement strand
TTGCATTCAGACACTTTTATTAGCTTTTCACGTGCCTCTGCTGGGCTCCAGCCACTGTCTCTCTGTTGCTCTACCTCCGTCAAGCACACACACCCACCAACACACATACGCTCGCACACAGTCACAGGTCTCTAAGTGAGACAGGGCCCTGGGTAATTTGCTGTAGTGGAGCGGAGTGGCACTAAAAGCCTGCTGGGTAATTGAGAGGCTAGGGGACGGAGTGAAGCCGACTGCCCTCTGTGTTCGTGTGTGTGTGTGTGTGTGTGTGTGTTTGCGTGTGTGTGTGTGTGTGTGTGTGTGTGTGTGTGTAAGCGAAGGCCCCTGCTCTCTCTCATTATGCTGTGGCTCCTGCCTGCCTGTCATTGTCTGGACGCAGCGCCCACAGAAAGCAACAGTAATGTGCAGTGACACACGGCGTGTGTGTTTGTCTGACTTCATGCATGCATGTGTGTGTGTGTATGTGTTCGCAATGTGCAATGACACATCACGTCTTCTGAAACATAACAGTATCCTCACCCTGCCCTCCCGTCTCCTACACATGTGCACAAATGTAGACACATGCACAAATACACGCACTTATCATTCCACTGGCTGTGTCTGGTCTGAAGTCCATGGCAAACACACGTCTTGACCATCCTCTCTCCCCTCCCTCATCTCATTCCCCCTCCCCTCTGCTCCTCTAACCCTGTGTGTTTTATGCCACCCATCCTGACTAGGCACAGACTGTGTATACATGTCCACATGTGTGATCACTAATGACACCCTACTGAACAGGAACTGTTTTCTGTTGGTATTTTCTTGCAGTGTGTTTGATTGCTCTGCACATCTTCAAGTGGTTTATTTCGGATGAGAGCTTTAGTGATGGGAGTCAGTGAAAGTTTTGGCAAAGGTTAAACTGTCAGCTTGCATAAATTACCCTAAGTACTTTCCAGCCATGCATACTTTTTTGTAATTTGGGTGAACCGACCATTTAAAGATCCAGTAGGATTGTGGCTGAGGAGTAAAAGCATTGGATTCTGACGGAATCACCACTTGTATCGCAGGTTCGTTATTCATCCATGCTCCTCTTTCAACCTCCCTCCTCATCTACCTTTGATGTTCTGCAGGAGATCAATGCAGTGTCTCCTTTAATCAATATCTGTCGCTCACAATTTCTTCAAGCAAGCCTTTTGTTATGCATGCGTGTAATGCTCGGCTAGTTTGAATGCAAGCCCCCGTTGTAGCAGGCATCTGGCCTGCTGAAGTGCCCTTAAGCAAGACAAGCAGGATTGTTCTGTAATGGCACAAGAGAATTTTTTTCTCTACCTGGACCAAATTTAAGTTTAATTTGATTGAATTTAATTGAAGACTTTCTGTTTTCACTTAGAAGTACAGTCGTCTGCACATGTTGTCTACTTAGAGGCATTTCTGCTTCGTCTTACAAAGTCAATAAAAGTTTGAATGTCCATCGACAAGCCTAGTGGTAAAGTGGTAGATTTTTTTTTTTTCTGTGTCATTAGTTTTGAGCTTCATTGAGTCACTTGACCAATATTCAATTGAAGTCCAAACATGCCCGGACAGTTATCTGATCCTGTGCGACCAGACAGATTTGACAGATCTTTTATTCCCAGGCCAAAAATTTTGTTTTTGTTGCTTTTGAACTTCAGCCAACCAGACGTCTGAGATGTTTTACACAATAGGTACTTATTAGTATGTACAGAGGAGCTTCGGACAATGTTTCCTGTTTTCTGTCACAGACATGCACAGAAGAAAAAACGTGTGCTTACATTGCATCGGCTTTAAAGACTTTCAGAATAAAAGATAAGCCAGGAAGAGAATTACTTATCAAAAATAAGATCTGTAAATGACCATTCTCTGGCGTGTTTGTGCATTTTTGTGGGTTTTTTTTGCTATTCCCAGAGTGCACCGGTACAGAAGTGACGTGCTCATCACCACCAGCAGTGACAGGCTTAAACGTGCAGCAAAATGTGGACACATCCACCTATATGCTGTCCTTACAAGCATATTAACATTCACACAAAAGAAATATTTTTAGGCTTTTTAAACATTTCTCACTCACTCTACCTTTAGAAGTATTTTTCCACTTCTCCATTAGCTTCACCCGAGTGATGCCAACAGCTCACTTTCAGTCTCTTTCCTCTCTCTCCTCGATCTTTCTGTGCTGCTCCTCTCCTTTTTTCCCTCTAACTGACGCTGACATCAAATCAATAATTTCACTTTTTTTTTTTTTGTCCCTTTGTCTGTTTGCGGTTCTTTGCTCAGATGGCATTGGTGGGGCGAGGGAGAACTATGAACACTCATGGCGTGTCCCGTGTTTCTAACAGAGAGAGGAAGAAGAGTGAGGAAAAACAAGAGGAATAAAAATAGCAAGACTATCCTGATGTCTGAAATGTAACGTATGGCTTCTGTACTAGACAAACACAAACACACACTTTAGCAACAGGCCTTCATTCACACACAAGTGAGCAAAAGCCTTTATAGTTAAAGTGTTTCTGTTTGGATGTGTGTGTTTGTGTATCAAGGTTGGCTCGCTGCTCTCGACCATGCCTCGTCCTTTCATGTTTTCATGTACTGTTCTGCTGCAATGTGATCAGCTAAAGCACGTTAGGGAAGCCATGTCAGAGCAGAGGGCCGGAAAAGAGGCTTTTCCCCTCCTTACACCAAGTCTGTCACTCTCGCTCTCACCTTCAGTACGATTTGCTGAATTTGTAAGATGGCACATCAAAATTTGGGCGATGTCACTCACAATATGTGATTCATAAATGTAATTGTTCCCTCAGTCGACTGGGAAACTTCACTTACTTTAAAATACAAAGTGGCTTTTTGCTGATGCTCTCACCTAGAGGAATTTATAATGCATGATCTGTGTAACAAGTCCCATAACTCACCATGCGGCCCCAACTAAGAAGGTTAAATGAGATTTGTCATATTCAAGGGAGCCAGTTTTGCTTGATAAGCCAAATGGTTAATAGAAAAAACTTACCGTGATATAGATGGTCAGCTAGGCCTCACAAAGACACGTTTGAGTCTGAAGAAGTACAGTAGGAAATGATTTAAGCTTTTAGCATATTGTTTTTCTTAATAAACAAGAACAAAAAAAATGCCTGAACGAGTTTTGCCTAACTGGATCACTCTACATCCAGAGAAACTTCAAGGCTTCCTTTTTCAGATGACACCACAGCCATGACTGTAGCCCTCATCCAGCCGTAGCTTTATAAGCTGATACAATACTTCTGGGCATGTGATGTAGTAGGTGCACTGATCCGATTTTTTTCTCCCCAATACAGATTTCCATTCCTCAGCTCAGGGGTCTGCTGATACCATTCCCAATTCAATACCAGCGCTTCCTTTTCCAAAATGTAATATCCATAAAACCTCACTGTGTGGCGCGATAGAAGTTTTCCTGTGAGAAACCTCCCTATAAAAGATGATGGGACAAACTTGTCGTTGTATTTCATAATGAACAAGAAGAGGTGTGAGACCAGGGGTGAGTTGGCAGCCGGCGGTGACTTAACACTGAATTTTATAATGACACTGATGAAGAAAGTGTTTTATTGTGGATCAGCCACATCTTGGTGATACCAAGTTTGCTTAATAAGGTCAGTATTGGGGCCGATAAAATGTGACAGATCAATGCATCTTTATTATGTAGGCTGAACACCCGAGAAGGTGAGGTGGGTGTTACAGGAAAGACCCCCTTTGGACTAAAGATCATTCCACTGACTTCACCCTGCTCCACTGGTTGAGCCTCCACTCACCAATCAGATCAGTGCTGTTACCATCATCACCCTTTTTCTTCTTCAAACATTGAGAAGCGTCGCCTCTTTAACTGTCGCCCTTTCCTTTACATCAGCTATGGATGAGTAGCTTGTTCACGGTCACAATACTGAAAAACCGTTAGTACAACAAACGACAACAGCACTGCGGCAGTGGCTGTGCAGTTTGCCAGAGAATGGGGAAGTTTGTTGACAAGACACCGAGTAGCTACTGTCTCAAACACACACAACCACAAATGTGTGAATGCGGGCGGGCACACGAGGCCGCACACACACAAACACACAAATGCACGTTGAGAAGCACACTGTGACCACGTATAAAAGGAAGTCGGTGTGTGAAATGAGCCTAATAAATTTATAGAGGCAAAATCACATCACACAGTTTATCAGTTTGTCCATGGGAGCTTCTTCTTTGCCACAATTACTCTGTACGTTCCTGAACACATTTCTCCATCAGAACCGTATTTATTTGCAGGAGGCGAATAGAAACAGGCAGCCGTGTGACATTGAAGTAGTGCAGAGGAAAGTGTGCGCTTGGGGGTCATGGCGGTGGACGGCCGTATGGATTTTCCTTTCAGCTCCAGTGACCTGAGTTCAGTTCCCAGCTCATGACACATTTTTACACTGCGAGTACCCTTTTCATTGTGAGCACGTGCTTTCTTCTCTTTTCTTACTATAGCTCACACCATACTCTAACTGTAGCCAAAACATCTCGATTGTCTATCAGAGTCTAGCTGCATAAACCTTTGGATTAAACTTAGTGTATATGCAACACATTCAATGTCAGAGACGCTCAAAAACATAAATCCACATCACCTGATTATTCTTTTTTTCACCTCTAAATATTTATGTATCAATTTCTTTGGAAAAAAGTTATTTACCCCTAGATTGTCGCCGCAGCTGCTGCCCTTTTCCACTCTTTTGAATGGGCCATGAAGAATATGTTTTCTCATTCAACCCGTTGAATGGAGTTGTAGCTGAGGACATTGTTCCAGGCCTATATCTGTTTTGTATAAGTTCTTTAAGAATCAGCTGCGAACATAACAAGATGTATACATTTGTTTTTTTAAAGAGCTGGCCTTTAGCGTGACCATCAACATACAGTCAAGGCTCGGGGGTGAGGGTCACCCATTTCTTAATTATTGCTGGAGTCTCCGCATGAATTGTCGGAATGCTGAATGTCCTGTCAGCCCATCCAGATTGTGTGCATAGGCAATGTTTCTCTGAAGGTCGTGTTGTCGGGGTCTTCCGTCAGGTCGCCTAAGTAAGTGTTTATGTAGATTGAGGTATATACCAGAATACGTTCTTTGCATCAGTTTCTTAGCATGAGGCCTGTGGCCTCCAGTTGGAGATGGAGAAAAGAAAAGAAGACTGTAAGAATTGATGTTTCAGTGCAGAGGTTTGTGAGATTTCTTTTATTTGCTTAAGAGAAATTGTAGCAGGATGCATGCAGAGTTTTTGACAGCTCCTCAGAAAATGAGACGTGTCCAAACACGTCTCAGAGCATGTACATTTGTTGACAACAAGCCGTTTTTGAAAACACCTTTAAAATATCCTCTTAAGGTTTCACTGGTTCCACTTTTGATATTGCAGTACAGTATCTATTTATACTACTACCTACTACTACTTGAGACCTCGCAGTAGTTTTCATGCATTCACAATTGCAACATGTGGTGTTCAGGAGTTAGAGCTCAATATTTTTTGATCAAATCATAATTTCTGTTTTTTTATTTAATTAGTTAAGGTACCCCACGTCTTTACCCACACCTACTAGCAGCTGCAGAAATACCCCGTTGGATACTGCTCTACAGTATGCTCTACAGTATGCCTTATAGTTCAGTCTATTTCTTTGATTGGCTAGTGGAGTATTGCTTGAGATTGTTAACTCAGTGATGGAGAAGACTTGTTAAGTTGTGTTGATTGGCTCAGGGTGAGATAAGGAATAGAAGAAGGGCTTTAAGCCTAACCGACATCATTAGTGGGAGAGTGTTCGTTTTTAATAATTGTGAAGTATGGTGTAGCTCATGAAAGCAGGTTCATAACATGGAGACCGTTCATCTTGTCACGCTCATCCTTCATATAAAAAGTGAAGTTACTCATAAAGGTCAACCTGCTAGTTTGACAACATACACCTGAACTTAAGGGATCAATAACAGTGATGAAATGTGATGTGACTTCATTGATCATGCAGAGTTCTCCATGTGGAAACAGAGAAAGCTGAGTGCCAAAGCAGCCAAATGACCAGCAGCTGGCTCACCCTCACCGGTTTGCTCAACTTTGGAGCTTCTCCTCCACTACTGCATTTCTTCATACTTATGTTATACATATCTAGCACTAATGTAAAAGATCAGGAAAGAGAACAGCAGTGTTGTTTCTTGAGAAGAGTTCAGTTTGATGGTGTTTGATTTTGACAACAACAAATATGTTTTGAAAAAAAACCCATAATGCTGCCTGCATGACATTTTTTTAATGAACACGATGACAAAACATTATTGATTCTCCTCAGTGTTTCTCTCGCCTCAGCTCCCTGCATGGTAGATGATGAAGATGCACCTCCCAGTCCCTTGTCAGGTCTCAGATTAGCTGTCCACAGGTCAACAGCTGGCTTTGTGTCATATGTCTCTGTTGCCATCTTTGACAGGTGACTGTGCATCACCTGCTGAGTATGTGACAGACCAGATCTGCACAATGATATCAATCAATCATTCATCTTATTGTTATTTTATTATGGCCTTTTTATACTGTAACATGTCAAAATGTTAACAGAAAAAACAGGATTTATGCACTCTGCTGCCACCTAGCTTCTACAGTTAGAAAGTGCTGGCCGCTACGACATCATAACGCAGCAGGAAGTGCGTCATTTGCACTGATGGCTGCAAATCCCTACATTTGAAGTCGCGGTTATTGATATTTGCGATCCGGTGTATTCCAAGTCACAACTTACAGTGACTCGCAGATATTCCCGCCATGATGGCTCGCACATTGTGAAATAAAACTGTACAGAACAAAAGATAACACCCACAATACAAGAAAAAAATCCAACAAGGCAAACACATAGTCCTTGATTAAGATCTAATGTGATTTCACACTACTTGGTTTGGCACAGAGATTTAATTTACTGCTGCCGGACTTAGAGCAATATCTGCACTGACTTGGGGGCACAGAGGCGGAAAAGGGGAGGAGGGGGTGGGAGGAGGAACAGGGTGGGTGTGTTTGGGGTGGGGGTGGAGGGCTGTTATGTTGAGGTCAGATTGGGGGGTGATGGTGGTGGTAGATGGTTGGAGCGGAGGGGAGTCCTGTCAACAACGGTATCTGCACAAGTGTTCGGGCCTGTGTTTATGCTGTCGCTCTGTTTGGAGAAATTAGTCATGTCCCGTTCTGGAGACTGGGAAGCAACGAGACAGAGAGAGAGAGAGAGAAAGAGAGAGAGAGAGAGAGAGAGAGGGGAAAGAGGAGTATACTTGCATGTGTGTGTGTGTCTTTGTGTTTGAGCGCTCTGTCTGAGCTTAGCAAGGCTGCCTCCCTAAACTGAGCAACACAAGATGAAGAGATTCAGTTTCTCTGCCTTTTCATGATCTGTCGAGTTCAGGGATACACACATACAGTACATACATTTATGTAAGCAAGCACACACATACCTAAAGGTACAGTATTTGCTTCACACACACGCACACCCACACATACACACACACTAACTTTGTACTCACAAGCTAGACAACAGCCAGTGGGAATTCTTTGTCTGGTGAAATCAATAAAAATGTACACTGTCACCGACACATGGGACAAGAGTATAGCGTGTGTGTGCATGTACAGTATTTGCGTGTGTGTGTGTGTGTGTGTGTGCCACTGGTTGATCCAGGGAAAATGGCTTTTGTTCAGTCCCCTGTGCTATGTAACATTACAGAGTAATTACAGAGTGTGTGCTTTGTTTAGGGGATGTCTAATTATGCTGTTTGGGTTGTGCAGGGCCCTGGGGTGTCACCGTGTGTGCGTGTGTGCGTATATGTGTGTGTGTGTGTGTGTGTGTGTGTGTGTGTTTGTGTGTGTAGCCGGTGAGAAGACACTAATTGTGGAGGCGGTTTTAATGGTACAACAACTGTCAGAGAGCGAAAGAGAGAAAGGTGGAGTGAGAGAAGGGAGAAAAACAAGCCTGAGTGTTTCACTTTGGTCTTTCTCCTAATCTTTTATTACCTCTGTCCATCAGCGATGTTACCTGCAGTATCACCTAATGCCACATCTCTGCCATTATCAAAACTCCCCTTTTACACATCGGTTCTGAAACATTATTGGCTTTATCTTGCTGCTAAAGTAATAGCTTTTTTTGTCACAAAAGTTCCATGTTTACTCTTTCAAGCATGGCTGCACCATTACAGATAGAGATGCTACGCTTCCACGATACTTGGCATCCATCCCACAAGACTATCAGCAACATACGAGCATGAGATCAGAGATTGTTTACTGGATGATGCTTCTAAGATGTCTTGGAGAGGTTGCAGGAATTTTTACAAAAGTTGTATACATTAGTTCACAGAATTCAGAGCCTGCAACTTTAATGACCTCTGCGATCAAGGTGTAGTCTTATGAATGGTTTACAAGAAAAAGTGAAAAAATATTACTGTATTTTTAAGAATGTAATAATCTTGTCATTACTAGCAATGTGCCTGCTTTTCTTTGCTGTTCAGCCAAAGTAGGTAGAGTGCCTCAGCAACTTTTATATAGTGCATGTCAGAAAGACACTGAAGTCATGAATGACATCTTTTCACCGAAACGCGGGGCTGTGCATTGTGGGTTCTGCAAGCATTTTGTGGAGGGCAAGTTGTGTATTACGCCATTTCAAGCAACTTTTGATGCTTGCCAGTTGTCATGGAAATATAGATGTTAAAATTTCCATTCCATTTTTTTGTACACATCAAGGACTTCTTGTCCACGTTGTCTTCAGGCTTGAGGTGCAAAGTACATTCTTGACATTGGCAAAATAATCTCTCTGTTGTAGTGTTGGACCTGCTATCAGACAGACTTTAATGTGTTTTAGAGATAAAGGTGAATGCCATGTTTTTTGTGACCATAGATGTCTTCACAGCTTACACTGTGCTTTCCAGTGGTCCGTTCTGAAATCGTAACATCTATTCAAGAGAGGCATTATAGGCTTCATTGTACCCTGACCAGGCTGTATCTATGGGAACAACAAGACGCAAAATTTGATTGTATTGTGTCCATCAGTTAACTCATATTAAACCATTCATATTCTAAATTTTCATTTTTACCATTCTGTGTATTAAAGTTTTCATAGTTAGTATGTAGTTTGAACAATGTGGGATCCTAGGTGAAGGCAGTGAAGAACAGGTCATCTAGGAGATCTCTAAGAAATTAATAAAGGAGAGAAAAATGCCATTGACAAGTGCAAACACTAATTGAATGTGTTGAATGGACATAAGAAATAGAGGTGGAACAGCTACTGCCTCTGTGTTTGTGACACTTATTGATCTTGTGTTCCAGGACAGAGTTTATTTTTCTTCTTACAAGTTCATGGAAGCAATATAATGGCTTTAATAGGGAGCAGTAATTTATTATCACCTGCCCACGTTAGGCCAGATTTGAACAGGCTGGTACGCAAAGCGCAACTTCATCATGTAGTGGACTAAGCCGACAAGACACTGCTGTAGATTTTTGGTTTGAGAGCCCGAGAGAACAGGACATAATGGCAGTATGTTTGTCAAGTGAATTTGCTTCTGTAACATGTTTGTTGTTTGTTGTTTCAAGGTCTCTACAAGGTCTCACAGCTGTGTATCTGGTGTTCCTATTGACATCCCTCAGAAATGCAATCTAGCCATTCTGTCTCACAAAGACACAACAGAAAAGGTCTCATTCTTCCTTGTTTATATAATTCTAATTACCCGGGTTGATTTAGACTTGGCAAAGAAAAGTAGTGATGTCGTATTTCAAAAGGAACCCTTGGTTTGAATAGCTATTGGCCAGCTCTGAGAAGGGGTCAAGGTACTGAGATGCGTCCTTGTCCATACAACAAACAACACAATACCCTGATGTCACTGATACATAATTGCTAAGCACATTTGGTCCAGTAAGTTGTGGTTCATGATGACATCTTTGGACCCAATGGTTCATTGTCTGTATAATATGAGCCCAACCTTCATTTCATATAATGCGCTCCAGGCCATTAATTTTCCCATGGAATATAATGAAGTGCATTTTATTATTGTTAACATTATCATTTACAGAATGCAGCATTACAGCCATAATCCATTTTATATGAATGCAGGAATAAATGAAATTGCTGGAGCGATGTTGTTGTCCACATGGATTGAATTGAGGATAGAATAGTCTATAGCACAATGTATGTCTTTTACTAGTGATGCATTTTGAATAGTGAATTGTGTCTTTAAGAGACAATTAGAGAAAAGAAAGTTAATTTCAATTTGCATTTATAGTCTTGGCCAGTATTAGACTATGCACAGCACTTCTATTGTGACGCAAACTTGAAGAGATGATTCTCAATGACATCTTTTCCCATTGACCTTTAGATTGTCCACTGTATAAGTACATATGCATATGTGCCTACTTGCAGCAAAGAAGTGCTTTATATTTTACATCCTTACGTGGAGTCTATGAACTGTGTGTCAACAGTGTGTGTGAGTGTGATGAAGTGGTGAAGACGGGAGAATGGGGGAATACTGAGGAGGACACTATTGATTTGAAAAACACGATTGGACTTCAACATTGTGACCCTCGCAGATGCTACAACTGCTGCTCTCTCTCTCTCTCTGTCACACACGCGCACTCTCTGTATGTAGAGTATATTGTTCTTTCATTCCTGCAGTTAGTCTTTTAACGTACCTTTAAAGGGTCAGTGTGCCCTGAAAACGTAAAGGCACAGTTTTATTTCAGTCTTATCCAGCTATGTCTTGTGATTGATTAGCATCTTGTCTGGGGCGTATCCCCGTCTATGAGATTTCCTCTCCAATCCTTAATACTATGGAGATGGATCAGATCTTGTGATTTAGTGCTCACAGAATTGGAAAATCACAAAAATTGAACAGCAACATGTCCAAAAAACAGTGTCATGGTAATCCACAGGTCGGGCTTTGAACAGTTTTGGAAAAACTACTTCCTACTGAAGAAGTAGTCGCTGAACAACTCTTGACAGCATAATGGATAATCTGCATGGCTAAGTAAAACTAGTGGTAAATGGAAAATGTTTTTTGTGGTTTTAGTGAAGACCCTTTAAAAGCTGTCATTCACTGAAGAATCTGTGCACCAGTAAAAGTTGCCACGTCAATATTTTTCTAAGGCACCAGAACCAGAATATGCTGCCATATACAGTACTTTCATAATAGGAATTTATCGATGTGTGCTTGTTCGCCAGCCGTCTCCGCTCCAGTGTAGGGTACTGCAGGCGGATACAATAGCAATGCAAGGTTACAGGCCAAGACCTCCCAACCCGTCTCCATTGTATCCTGTCTATAATCCAATCAAGTCACTCACATTTCACCCAGTCAGAAGCTTTCAGTTGGCCCGCGATGGAGGTCACTGTCTGTGTGTTTGTGTGTTTGTGCATCGGTTTATTTTCATTTTCAGTCTGCTCATGTCCCTGTTCCTGTCTTTGTATGTACTAATTCTACTGTGAGTGTGTGTGCGTGTGTGTGCATGTGTGTCCATCCCTTCTCTCTATTAGCTTTATTAGTTGTGTGTGACAGTGTCTTTGCAGATTGCATGCAGATGGTAAGAATTAGTCAGACACATGCATTTATACTTAGTAACCAGTTTATTAGGTACCTGCACAATCTAATGCAATCCAGTCCTTTAACAGACTCCTGCCTCTTAGCATTCATGTTCACATTGGGAACACACCTTTGATTTAAACAAATGTTTCTGTATCTTCTATTTGTTCCAGTCCTCTCTGTGTCTGTCTTTGTCTGACTCTGTCTCAGAGACAATCAGCATGTCCACACGATCTTGTTACATAACCAGCCATCAGTTCTATAATGTCTCCACCAGCACATTGCCAACATACCACTTTGACACAGTATGTTTGTTTTTTACTGTGAAGCTACTGTAGATAAAGCTTGTGCGCGTGTTTAGATTTACAGACTTTTAAATGTGATCATGTCCGTGCCTCCATGCATATATGTAGCAGGCTTTGGCGGGACGGTCCTGTGGTCCCTCCCCTCTCCGTCCACTCTGTTAGCATCCTTTATCTTCCCAACAATCAGGCTTTATCCCTGGACACTCCTGGTCCCACGGTAGCCCTGGGAGCAGCAGCCCAGCGCTCCCATCCAAACCAAACCAGACATATTTCCTGACATATGTTCACTTGTGTAACCCACTCAACCCCAACACACACAAACATGCCCACACAGACAGGGGAGAGATTGTGGCGCCAAATAACACAACAGGCAATCGAAATCTAAAGTTAAATGTGAACAGATTATGTTAGATATTGTCTTTCTGCTTGCTGTCACAGTTTGCAAAAAAGATTAGAACTTTTGTGGAGTGTCTGCTATAAAGTCACTGCAAACACGAGTCTTTGGAGGCAAAACCATTTTCACATTTATTGTGTCGCTTCATTGTCTCGACGCTTCATTGTCTTTTTAATGCTTGACATTGCTGATTTGACTCTCACAATACACGACTTTACAGTGGGATTTTGTTTTGAGAAGACAATGCTAATGCACAGCACAGAGATATCATACCTGACAGCAAATATGGGAGTATGTGATCAGAAACACAAAATGACAGCAAGGAAGAAGGCACAGCAATCGTTAGAAAATAAGAAATTTCCACCCAAAAAAGAAAACACCCATCAAAAAGGCATCCTTTGTTGCGACAGAATACAATGAGAATGAACAGCCACACCAGAGTACAAAAGCTGAACTGTGTTAGCATCAGTATCAGAAATTGCAGAACATGATGTGGTGTTTGATCACAAGAAGCCTTTGGCACTGTGAGATGCTGTGCGCAGAGAGGAAAACTGAGAGCATTGATTTCATTGTAGAGGAGCAAGGAGTGTGTGTGATTTGGCAAATGTGTGTGCGTGAACCGTCTGGAACATAAAACTATAGAGGCCCATTCAGACCCTCCTTTCTCTCTCCTTCCATCAGGAGATAGCAGGGACATTGAACTGCGGCAACAAAAGCAGATTTCCATCAGACAGAGTTTGTGAGAGAGAAAGGCATTGTGTTGAAAGGGGCTTAATGGAAGCTCAGCTTAGAGCTTTATTCAAACAAACTGTACTCTCGGGTCGAGAGAAACACATATGTGTACACACACACAAGGACACACACTCACTTTTCCCATACACCCAACACTCCTTGTTCCTTTTACCCAAAAATTGTCACTCTCATTTTTTATAATGTGTTAATAAATGATAGAGGATAGTTTGTGACCAGATAGTTGCCAGTCATGATGCTCTGGAGCAAGGCACTTATAGCATATTCCATTACTGACCTGAATTGGCTCCTTGATACCAAGCGTGAATAGAAAATAATGAACAAAGATAAAAATCAAAAGTATATTATTTTTAAGGGAATATTTTTCACTGTGCAGTTCTATTACATCCATATGTTTTTGTAATATTGAGGCCAACACCTCTGTGATAATGTAGTTAAAAGTAGGGCATTGTGTGGCTCACAGATTGCATTCTGAATTTGACTCATGCAAGCATTTTATCTGCCTCTGCTACAAGTGAAGGCTTGCTTAAGTTTTGCTATGTTAGGCAGAGATCACCTTTGTGGTTAATTGTTGCGAGGA
>JAPZEA010000015.1:5419681-5429931 GCA_029783685.1 Heniochus monoceros | reverse complement strand
TGAGTTGCTGATTTTCAGGTCTGGCTAAGTATGAAAGAGGATGGAAAAATGTTTGTATTTCATGACCATTTGCCCCTATTTTGTTTTCTAAAATATCAAATAAGAAAATACATAAAATAAGAATAAATTTTACGCGTAATAAACTGTGTTTTTCATGCTGTTTGGAGCTGGCAGCCAGAGCAGCAAAATCATTACCACTGTGTGAGATAGCACAGGCCAGAGTGAGCTTGATGTCCAAACCAAGGCAACAAGTGTGACTGAATTAACTGGGGAAAAGGGCAAGAAGTCGAAGAATGCCCATAAAAAATTACCCCCAGGGTTTAAAAAAAACATATTTGCAGTTTAGGCCAATATCCCGATCCTACATTAAACCATCATTTTATTTCCATTCCATTCATTTAATGTCTATTTCCGTCACACACTCGCACAAACGCTGCTGTTACGATACCTGACAGAGGCCAGGCGATCCTGCACCTGCAGTGAAGCTGGCTGCTGCGATGAACCAGCACCTCATTAAAAAAGCTCCAACTGTTACCGGAGAAAGCAACCGAAATCCACCTCCAGCAAATAAGACGGTAAAGAAAATTACCGCTTCTCCGATTGAAATTTGGAGAGAATATGAATGAAATGAATAAGACGACTATCCTCCTCTGTAAAGCATGCAGGGCTCACCCGGGCCAAACACACTGTAGCCAGACAGCAGACAAGCAAGCATCGTCAGTTGCTTATAGTAAGTAACACTCACACAAACTCTAGAGGCTTTAAAATGTGTTTGGTCCGGCACATTAGCTAACAGTGTCAGCAAGTTGGCAGTTAATGTTAGCTAGCTAACGTTAGCGTCACAGCCTACACGTGGGTCTTGCAGACTGGGAGGGAAGCTTTTCAGTCCGCGAGCCAGCGATGCAGTGCTGGATAGTCGAGTCTCTAATTTTATTTCATCCACGTCAGCAGGGTAGAATTAACTGTATCAATAAAGAAGGAATATTACGCTCATTTTGGCTCGTTTGACAGTACTTGCAGCTACGAGTCTGTAATGTTGTGGGACACCTGAGGCTGAGACACGCTGCATCAGACCCACAACGATGAAGTCATCGAAGTTAGGCTGGTTTTGACTTGTAGGAGATCTGATAATAACATCATCCTCCCAACCTCAACTTTTGCTGAATCTAATTAGATTAAGCCCATTAAATATTGTCATATTCTGATGATCATTATCTTATACTGCCATCTAGTGGTTTATACTGAAGGCTCGTCCTAAATAAAAGACTCATTTCACATTAAAAACAGCAACTTTATGCACTAATTACTCTTTTTTAAAAGTGCCCTAAAAATTTTGTAAATACCCAAAGTTTTTAGACCTTGGTGACAAAAGTTACCCCTGAAATATTTTTTCCATTTCCTACACTGGACTGAACACACACCCTCATCACAGCCTGCAAGCAGCTCTGCTCCGAGCGTCTGATAACCTAATCCAGACATCCACGACCAAATTAGTTTGAAAGGAGATGTGGCAATATCTTTGAATTGCATATATACATCGCAAAATAACCAAATATGAAGCTTGTCTGAACATTTCTGAGTTAAACAGTGATGTAGATCAGAAAAGTTTATTTAGTCTATTCTGTGTAAGGAAACAACACCTTTATGGCTGTGTTCATTGTTGTTTCCATGGTTTGGTGCTAACTGATTTGTATGAAGTAGCTACAATGTAGTGGCAATTATTTGGCAACATAATAGCATACATAGTCAGAATGTAGCACACATGTAAACAGTTTTTAAAACCAATTATTTACAGATGTCAAATATAGTCTCAAAAATCTACGTCTGGAAATTTAAGTCTGGAAAAATATGGAATTTTCAAATGGTAAATGCGTTGGAACCCAGCTGATATAACCCCTCTCCTGCTCATGAAACAGTGCATTCATAGTGTGGCGACCTCATGCTGAAACAATAAGTAGAAATAAAAACCTCAATGGATAAAACCATCACAGATTTTTGAACAGTTCTGCTCCTTCATTTGGTTTATACCTCTCACTGTTCTGTCACACCAACGCATCCTATTTTAACAAGGGACACATAATATAAACAAGATGCTATTAAAAAGGTGTTTACACAGAAATTGAGGCAAAGCGAGACCTCTCTGTTTCTATTTTTTTCATCTTCCCATTTCCTTCCTCTCTCCAGCAAGCGTTCAATGCCACCGCCGTGGTCCGGCACATGAGGCGGCTGCAGCTTGGCAGCAGCATGGGGAGCAGCATGGACGCCTCCAACCCGCCAAGCAGGCCGAGCCAGACGCAGAAGCCGGCCCAGGCGGGCCAGAACCAGCCAGCCCAGAGCCCAAACACCGGCCAGGCGGCGCAGAGCCAGAGCGCCAACACGGCCGCCAGCAAAGCCTCATCCATAGACAACAACATAGCAGCTCCACGCAAGGAATGTGAGTATGAGTCAGCAGCAGCAGAAAGTCAAGAGAACATATGTCTGTTACAAAAAGAGTTGATCATTCAGTCAACCCCTCCAACGAGCAGCGATTGTCCAGTCTTAACTTAGCAACTAAGCACAGCAGTTCTCATCATTCTTTATATACATTTTACAAAAGTAAAAACACAGGGAATATATTCAACTGTGTGTTTTTCTGCTCTAATGGAAGTGGCAAATGTTAGCATGTCTGGCTTTCTAGCTTACTGCCTACTAAACCAACATTGCTTTCAAGACCAACGATCATTTCATATAACATTATTTTACGGGGTGAAAGGTTAAGTAAAATGCACTTTTCACGATAGCACATCCACTGTCCACTGTCAGCCTTTTCAACTGAGTCATGAGGCTAACTTTAGCTCAATTACCTAGCTAGCTACAGTCGATAAAATCCAGCCAGCGAAAGTTAGCTGGTAAAAGTAATGGTCACCAGGTGGAAATGTGAAATCTGCTTTTGCCTTCCCATTGTTTCAACATTACTTAGGATTTTTGTACAATGTGCCATGCAGCAGTAACTAAAGGGGTGCAGACGGAGCTTAGCTAAGGGTCAGTTACAGGGTTATAAAAGCTATGTGCTGCTGATGGATCTACCGACTGTCCCCTCTCAGGTGTAACTGCTCCAGTCACACCCTGCAGCCTGGCGTCCGCAGCTTCTTCTCCCGCCGCAGGGGCAGAGCTGAACCGGCCACATCCCTCAGCGGTTCCCGCCCCGGTGCTCACAGAGACCAAGTGACGCCAGGTCCCGCGGGGGACCAGCTGGGAGGCCACAGCGCTGTGAGGCAGAGAGACGGAAAGAGACGGAGGACGAAAGGAGAGGAAGAGGATGCCCCCTTCTTCTTCTTCCCTCCCTCTCCTCACTGCATTTCCACTTGGATGCGCCCCCCCCCCCAGCCAGTTCCCCGCCCTGCTCCCGGGAGAGCAGAGGACTTTACCTCCACCCCACCGATTCAAGCCACACAGCGCCATACTGTACGCCCACCACCCACCCACCCGGACGCCGCGCAGGATCCCTGCTGCCACGGCGACAGCACGGCCACTGACTCTCACTGAGGATGTTCGCACGGCCAGCGGCGATCGGTTGCTGTTTAATGATGAATGGGTGTCTGCTGCTGCGAGCTTGAGCAGTAATTGGTGGTTCACGGTGGGGCCGGTGGTATCGTATTATTCAACGTCAGTCAACATCAGCTTCCCTCTTGAATCTGGTCTTTCCTGCGCCACTTTATTTAGCTTTTTTCCAAATTAGGTTTGACTGTTGGCAACTGGATTGTTTTATTGTTTATTATTACTGTTAGTTTTAAAGGTGGTATGTGTAACTTTTGAAAAGCAAACATCATTGTCAAATTGATAGCGCTACTTTGGTACAATTACTGTAAATAGATAAGACCATGGCAAAGACAACTGGTCACCTCTACCTCACACTAATTAACAGCCAGTCATTATTTCTTTACATTAAGAGCCCATTTCCCATAACCCCCTTGTTTCTTCTTATTTCCACCAAAATCTCTGAATGCTTTGGCTCTGTTTGCTCTGGAATAACAGCACCCTCTTCCTGTTACGTGCCATAAAGCAATCCAGCAGATTTCCCTCCAAATCTGACCTGGTGACTGCTGAGCGCAGAGTAGAGGCTGATACAGAAGGTCTTCTTAGCGATGACCTGATTTGTTTACACTAATTTTACGACTGTAGCTAACTGACGTGACAATGATTTATTCATGTAAAAACGCTACATATAGCACCTTTAAGACATTTTCTATGTCCTTATGGGCTCGTTTGTTTGTTTGTTTGTGCTTTAAGAAGTGCTTTAAAAGTACCATACGACTGTTGAGCTTTGAAAACATGAGTAAGCGCTTTATGTATTTTGCACAGAGAGGGTCAGATATTGCTCAGACACGGATTAGCCACCATCCACTTATGTTTATCAGAGAGTTGAGATTGTAAACCTTTATTTAAAAAAAAAAAACAGAGTGGATGTCAGAGTATTGTACAACTTGTTTATTGTCTGAAAGATTCTGATTTGTTTATTATTTTCTTACTTTATAAGATTTTTATAACAATCACCCTTTAAGGGACACACATACAGGTTACTATGAAACACACAGCAGGTGTAGAATAGGTTAGGATAGACAGAGGTACTTACAGGAGAGCTGCCTCCAGTTGAGAATGTTAGCGACTACGTGATAGCCTGACCTTTGATTTCCCAAGCTGAGCAGCCGCAAGCAGCGCAGCGCCGTTTTAAGGTTAGAAACCATCTCGGTGTGGAGACGAAATCCAAGATGGAATAGCTGCTGCCTGCTGCTGTTCCTCCCCCCTCTAAAAAAAGCCATGATCACAACTTTTTGCATCGTCAAGCTGCGCCCAGCTCAGAAGTGCTCAGGGAAAACTGCAGCCGCACTGTGAGCTGGCGAATACCGATTTCCTGGTTTAGCTTTTTCTGTCAGTGCTCTTGGTCCAGGTGTTGTGGCATCACAGTTAATGATCCAAGGCTGAAGACATTAGCTGCGTTCTTTTTGCAGTGTTGTAGTTACTCGTGACTTGAATATTGGAAGGATGATATGCTTTGTAAAACTTAAAGTGTTCGTATTAACTGAAGCAAACGGGGAAAAAATGATTTTCCGCATCACCAATTGAGCGCATGTGGGCTCCTGTGGCATAAAACCACAACGCGATGCAAACAGCTTGCACTGCTGTAACTACACGGCTTTGTTCAGTGACAATACTAACGTACAGCTCAGCAAGTTTGCATGTATATTGTATTCCCTCAGCTGAGACTCTATATCACTCTTAGAGAATATCGTCAGGAAAAGAATTAGTGGCACTTTTTGTAGCTTATTTTAAATCCAAAATCTGAACACAACCTCCTCCGGAGCAGGTTAGGTGTGCAGTTACCATTCTAACCCATTAATCTGGCTTCGTAGTACACCCCTCAGGAACAGCTGTTGTGGACAGAACCGCTGAAACATGGAGGGTGGGTTAGTCCTCGCTGTATCCGATGACCTAACAGCAGACAGTTTTGTGACGCAAATCCAAAGCCTGGTTTGCGAAGCTCTGTTCTCATAATTAGTGAAATGTTCCAGCACTGGCAAATGTCAAGTATTTATTTAATTATGAGCAGCACAACCAAAATATTAATACCTACTCGATGGTTCGGTGTGAACGCAGAGTTCTGGTAAATCAGACACTTTTTTCCCCTAAATCCAAAAGTTGTACCCGGTCACCTGGTAGGTTAGCAGTACAGGCTAACTCGTAGAGAAAGTATCAACACAAAACATCAGTGATCTCACTGTCCGAACAGCTCGTTTTTGGTCAATTTCAAAGCTTTTTAAGGTTTTTGTTTAAAAACAGATGGAATGACAGACGTCCACATTTGAATTAATAATCTAATTTTGATATGATAGTTTATTGTGACACCCTGATGGAACTCAGACTTAGCTCGAACATCACCTTCATGACTCTGACATGACTGTAGTAGCTGAGATTTTGTCTTTGGTTGTAATGGCCGTTCAGACATAACTCAGAGAGCAGCACTGTACAATGTCGGGTGCTCACTCGCACATATAAGACAGTCATCAGATGCAATTCTACTGATCCCTTTATTGTGAATTGTAGCCAAAGACCAGTGCTAGGTATGAAGACAACTGGGTTCTTTCTGCTTGATGAATTGGTTTGAACAGAACTAGTCAGATGTGAAGCTTTTTGAGATGCAAGTGAAGTAAAATTAAGGGCTGAACTCCAGCTGCAAATTAATATGGAGAGAAGTTTTTTGACCTTTGATCCCTTCCTAATCTGTTGCCATTTACGTTTTTTATGATCTGCACAGAGTGGTGCTGAAGAGTATCTGCACATTATTCAGAGTACTTGTTTTAATCCGTTTGGCATGTTAGCGTGTGAGACCACAGCTGGATGAAAGTCAAAGTGGGGTATGAATGACAGTAAAACTCTCGCCCAAGCTTTCTGGAATTCACCTCTGGCTCGCTGTGTTGTTGTGTGTATTAAGCTCCACCTATTTGGCACTGAAGTTGACTAAAAGACACCATGGCTATACATTTGTGAATGCTATCCAGTCTAAATCTCTGCATTCATCTTGTCTGTTCTTTAACAGCAGAGCCTCCTTCCTCCAGTACCCTCTGCGCTGTTCTTTGCCACTGCTTCCCAACCAACAATGTGCTAGCCCCCCTCCCAATACTTTACAGCCTCACTACCCTATCTTTAGCCCTAAGCCCAGAGTCTTTAACATTAGCTTTTAGAAAACATCACTTTAACAGAAGCACAAAGTGCATTTTTGGGGACTATTTTCAGCAGTGGATTAATACACATTTGTTGCACCGGTGCTTGTATGCAGCAGCCCGACGGCATACGTGATGGCTCAAAATAAACTACAGTGCCTGTGTTCATGCTAATGACGCGGGAGTTGTCCTTTAACAGAGCACCTCGTTCCCTCCAGTCATTCATTTCTGTGAGCTGCAAACACACACACACACACACACACACACACACACACACACCAGATCTGCTACACTGCTGTTCAAGTACTGAAGCAGAAATTGTGAAACTTCTGTGGTAATAATGCTGACGTGGTTGTTGATATGACTGAAAATTTGCAGCTACTTTATGCATGTTGTCCTAGCAACTAATCCAGTCATAATAGAGTTTTAGTTCAATAATAGTTAGGTGTGTAAGAACAGGCCGGTTAGCCTGATTTATTTTGTTATTTTAAACGTGCTGTCGTAGAGAAAGCTTACTTTTTAGTGTTTCTTACTGAATTACGACACCCATGTGTCTCGTACTGCATGGCTTCACAGTTCACCTTTCAGACATATATATCCATCCTGGATTTTTTACAGCAGGGTCTTGTGTTACATTTTTCTCTCCTAACCAAACTCTAAAGTCAATCCACGTAATTATCTCTGTGTTACCGAGGGGAACTTTCAACCATGTAAGGGCTTTATTCCAATGATCACCTTAATCTAAGTACTCACTGTAACCATGTATACATACCCATTGATTGCTATGCATTTTTTTAACATTTTTTAAGTGTGTCGTCAATGCTTTTTCTCGGAAGTGGGATCAGGAAGCAAAGGAAACAACATCAGCAAGTATGGTTAGAAGAAGACTTAGTTTTGGGGAATGAATAAGTGCAAGAAGCTGAATCCCTGCAAGATCTTTGACAAGTTCAATCATTTAACTAGTAATTATTATTACTGAGTGAGCTACAGTGGAGAAGTGGTGTGTCAAGTTTCTCTCTGGCACAAAAGATGTTAATGGTTTGCCAGCCAACACTGCGAGAGTATGTTTCATTAAATGTGATGTCGTCCTCTTCAGTCTGGACGTTTGGGTTTCCGAATGTATGAGGCAGGCAGAGGGTTCAGGTTCATGCTGCTCAGTGGTTTTATGTCTGCTGTTAAAAAAAAAAAAAAAAACAATTTCTGAATGACTCTTTCTGTGTTAAAGATGCTACTGTAAATAGACTGTGAATACGAATGATCATTTTCAAGATAATATTTACAAATGTTTTGCTGTTCATGCATGTGATAGTGAATGAGATAGCGAGTGTGTGTCGAGGGAAGTTGATTGTATTCTCTATGGAATGTTTAGTGTAAAAAAAAAAACAAACTAAAATCCCCTTTATTCCCTACTGCAGTTTGCTTTCATATACTGTCCAGCACTGTGAGACTGCCGCCTGCAGAGCCACACAGTGCAGTTTAATGCCATCAGTGTTCCACCACCACTTCAGTGTCAGTCCAATGAAAAGTGAAAGCATCGTTTACTGAACTCAGGCTTACGTTTTTGCCATTCTAAAGGAAGAAATCCAAAGCTGTGACCGACTCAGAAACACACTGTTGAGGGCGAGGGGCGGCCGCGACCCGCTCTCGTCCGCCCCCTGAGCTCACACTCCTCGGACCTTTTTTTTAAACGAAGACGCCGCCGAAGTGCATCGTCGCAAAAGATGAAAACACGAGCATGTCGTTAAAAGTGCTTCAAGAATTCAATTTCAACATGAGTGTTTGCATAATCTTATATGCCCTTGTATGATGTTAGTATCGCTGTATGTACAGACGTACACAGGTCGAGATGCCTGAGCCACAAAAAGCTGAGTTTACTCAGAGGCAGATTAGAGTTTCAGTTCTACAAACAGTTTTGAGAGGCATAAATAATCTCATTGGTTATTGCAGCCCAGCTAGATGGCATTTATTAAGAAGTAGGTACCAGAATCCAAGCTCCATGTTACTGTTGTGGCAATAATATTTTACTGCTATGGTTATATTGGGGCGCTCAGAGTGAACTTCATATATTCAGACCTGTTTTTATTGCAAAAACATGCCAAATGAGTTGATTTCTTTTGGCCAGTGGTTGCCAAATTATCTGCAATTCTGACTGTGGCCACTGAGCCAAAATAGCTTCAAAGCTAACGCCGTTCCTGGGGCAAATGTTGCAAAAACTGGTAAAAATCAAATCAGAAAAAATATAAAGACCAAAGACTTTTGCTTTTTCATTCTTTCATTACCTTGAAATTTACTACATAGGCCTACCTAGTTAGCAATAGCCTTTTAGCTTGAAATTAGGCTAGGCGAAGTAGCTAACTTAGCTAGCTTTATATAGCTTAATTCTAGGGTAGTTTTCTCTTGACTGTTTTTATCCCAAAAAGGCAAAAGCCAGCCCTGTGGCTCACTCTGCCTCCAAGGAAATCAAGTACATGTGGCTAATGGCTGGATTTTATTTAGTGTTTTAATTATTTAGGCTACTTGATTAGCTGTGGATGTAATGCTTAATTTTACACCAGAATATTTTTCGTCTATGATCATCGGACTTACTTCCTAGACAAGGAAGTGCATTTACTTATATGTAAGTGATTGAATTGTTGCCAAATGCTTTAGGAGTCACAACATTAGCATTGTCTCTCGTGGACTGAAAGAGTTGCTAGCTTTTCATTAGCATCAGAGCTGCTGTGCTAGCAGCTGTGTTCAAGTCTGGCAGATGTTTGTCCCTTATCGCTGACCGTAAGATCTGTCTCAGCTAATGAGAGCAGCTCTGCCTCTGAGAATTGTTTGTATGGCTAAAACTTTATTCAAGCCCCTTTTTTGGCCCCGGCGTCTCCCTGTGGGTGTCCTTGTCCAGAGCCTGCTGAGTTAGCCGGCTGTATTGTATTTACTCTCTGCATGTGACCACAACAAACTCCCATCCTGTGCACCGTCGTCACACCGACGACACACTCATGTCTCAGAGCGGGCGCTGCCTGCCGCACTTATTGTGCTGTGATGATGATGATGATGATGATGATGATGACTTTCTGTTAATGGGGCTTGTATATCAGATGCCTTCGACAATCATGTGCACATATCAGAGTTACCATGATGACACAGGCCAGAGCGACTGATTGTGTTTTGTTTGTGTTTCTCCTGGAATAAATCCTGAATGATCGTACTATGACTCGTGTTTTTGTGTGTGTGTGTGTGTGTGTGTGTGTGTGTGATGGTGTGTATGTGTGACAGAGTAAGATAGTAGTAGTATGATAGTTTATCAGTACTACTCCTCATAATTAGGACTACATTTCCTACAAATGTAAACCCATGTGTGTGTCTCTGTGCGTTTGTGCTCGATATTTCAACACTTGCAAAGTCCAGGATCCATGCATGCGGATATAAAGCAGACACCAGACACTCTTAACTACTTTTACCGACATTTAGCCCATATATATATATATATATATATATATATGCTGTACAGCATATGTTTAGCAGACAGAAGACAGATGTTGCAAACACGAGGCACATGTTGCC